>JAOWBH010085558.1:0-14561 GCA_028566215.1 Silene coronaria | reverse complement strand
GTGTACCACAATGTTGTTGATGATTTTTCTGGTTAATGAAATAGTAATAAGTCAATAAACTGAGATGATATGGCAAAATAATCCTTTTGACACGTTCCTTACCAGTAATTTTTTGTTGTTGGTCAATGCATTATACGCGTAAGATCATTTCGTGCATGCTTCGATTTGGGTATGCGTTGGGTCAGGTTAGGTATGTTTCGGGTGTATCATAATCAGCTTATTTCAGGAGGTAGCAATTTGGGTTGATTCAGGTCATTTCATGTGTCGCTTCCATTCGGCTCAGGTCAATTTCGACAGGTTTTTGTATATCCCACCCCTTGCTCTGCCATAGATGGGTATAGCTGTCAAACATTGGAGTAAAGTTCCAGTGCTCCATCCTTTTTACAGTTGCATCTCGAGCTTTAAACTAGTGAACGGTTGACTCAAGTCAATTGCGTCTTGCTCTAACTGCCCAACTGCTATATTTCAGGCTCATCCAGCATCAAAGTGAAGGACAAAGTTACAGGAGCTGTGAATACGATAGGCGCCCATAATATCTCATCGGCCAACTCTTTAATTTCGAGCATGAGTTTTTTGTTTCTGTTTGTGCTATGTAATCTATTTTTTACGAGTCACTGATCTTTATTCTTCTAACAATTTTTTTACACCAAATGGGTATAGAGTCAATAGTTCATTCGACTTTCGACTTCATTGAATTTTACATGTAAGTATATTGGTTTCCTCATTATTCATGTCCTAATGCCCCGCCCCACCCAGATGTAACATAGTTTCGCCTATTCGAAGAAAAAGTAGAATTTTGTCAAATCTCGGATATTCAAAGAAAACATGACCAAAGATTATGAAATTTACAAAATTCAAACTGGTACCTTTTATAGTGTGTATTTATATTGTACAAAAAAATTACAAAATGTATTGCAATAAATTTATAATATACATTACAAATCATTAAAAGGACAGTATTGTCAATTACGTAAAATATACAAAACGATTATCGATGAAACATCTATTCTTACTCGTGACGTCTCGCAACCCCTTTTGGCAACTTTGTAATTATGTCAAATTACAAAGTTGCCCTCAGGTATTGTACTACGAAGTACACTATTGCAAGGAATAGTCCAATCTGGTACACGTCCCTTTGGAAGTCATCGTTCCTTTGGAAGAACTGATTACATAAAGCAAAAATTAGTCATGTCAAATTGTCAATAGATTGAATTGCATTTTGTATGTTGTGTTTTCGGGTTGACCTATCAAAACATGACTCGACACGAGAAATTTGTTGTGGATGTGACTGAACATAAGCTGAAAAACATGTAGCACCTCCTATCTATCAAAACTTGACTCGACACGAGAAATTTGCTGTGGTGTGACCAACATAAGCTGAAAAACATGTAGCACCTAACCAACCAAACCAATGATTACAATTCGAGTACGTCTCAATGTCGTACCAAACTCGACTAGATAATCAAGCCTAATGATAAATTCAAATATCAAGTTGCTGAATACGGAGTACTAATTAACATGCCTCAACAATAACCCAAATCGAACCCACTCAGAAGTTGACCTGAAATGACCTAAACTAAACCAACTCGATGCAATGTGTATTGTTAACATAACCCAACCCAACACTAAGGCGATTCACCCGATTATTAGCTCTAGTTATCGGTAGAAGGGTCCTATTATATGGTATGGTGAATCACAACACTTTGAACCGAGTTTTCAACTTAGAACTTAAACCGCCTAACATCTTAACATGAGATCGTCTTTTTACTTTACGATATACTTAAAGACATAAAATTACCTTAGTAGGATCACCAGAAGGGTCAGGGTACACCTCAACATCCTCCTTAGGCAATGAAAATTTGCTCCCAATCGACTTGATCGAGTCAACGGCATCTTTCCCGGCTTCTTTGGTGGCAAACAGACGGCGTGACGCCCAAAAATACGCTTGAGCAATAGGCGACGACTCCGATAAATCCCATGTTTCTTCATGCTCAATTACTTGTCCACTAATTTGGTTTAAAGTGAACTTAGAATTCACCTTAATGACTAATTCACCTCCAATGCTTCCTAAGATTGACTTTGGCTTTCCTTTGAGAGTCCATTTAATGTTTAGAACACTAGTTGATAACATCACCATTTCTTGAACTCCCTATTGTAAAGATTAATGGAGTAATTAGAGAATTTTTTTTCCCGTGTCTAATGAGCTGCAAGGACAGTACAATATCGAGGGTGGAGAGGATTCGAAGCTGGGACCTATTGTCCAATATATCTCCTTCTTAACCACTATTCTAAGACATCTACGGTAAAATGATTAGAGATTATAGTCTGACTTAAGTCTATAATCTCTATGTATGAGTAGAAAGGCGATTCATAATTAGAGATTTTTTTTCCAGTGTCAAATGAGCTACAAGGGTATAGTACAATATCGAGGGTGGGGGATTCGAAGCACGAATATATCGTCCACTATATCTCCTTCTTAGCCACTATTCTAAGACATCTTCGGTAAAGTAATTAGAGATTCGAGTGTTAATTGAAATGTAATTAGTAGTAGTAGATAAAGCTTTAATTACCACTTTAGTATTCTCAAGTGTTTCAGTCACCCATAGTGGCCTTTTGTATTTCTCCCTTCCTGTAAAGCTTCTCACTGGATCCTGTAATTAAATTCACTCAATGAACGAGACGATATAAAACAGGTACGTTCATTATAAATACATGTACCAAGTAAAAGAGTCAATCTAGACTGCTGATAACCATAAAAGACCAATGAAAATACATAAAAACGGTTGAAAAAAGTGATCTCTCAATAATTTACTGAGGAACTGTCACATGTCAATTCAATTTATTTCGACGTGATTCTATTATTACAAATCGAGTCTAGAAAGTTAAATAAAATAAAAAAGTCAAATTCAATTACTCCTGTGTCTCAACTGAAATGATTGGAACGGAGAAAGTATTAGAAAACGATGAAAAGTATACCTTATAAATGACATCAAGAGCGTAAGTACCAAGAGCACGGTTGCCTTGTCTAAGCTCTAAGATGTCACGAACAAGTTGTCTTGCAGTTGATTCAACCAACGGACTACTAATGCATTCAAATTCATTACATATTTCTCCGAAATCCATCTCGTCGACTATTTTATCGCCCTCAAATTCGTCTTCCATTAATTTTGTCGACGTCTCTTCCTTTGCATCATTCGCAACTGTAACAAATTATAATATATATCGAAATTTCAGTAATTTTCATGTAAGACGGTTTCATGATGTATACCAAGTTAAGGATTTAGAGCATATGGTACGTACCATGTAGTAGGGGAAATAATGATCGTCGACAAGTGTTGACATGATTGCGAGTGACCGGGAATTTATGGCTTCGGAGATTGTCGGAAGCGAAGGAAGTAGGGGCGGCAGTAGCTGTGATGGTGGAGACAAGGGTGGTAGTAAAGGAGGACATTTCTACTCTCCATTCTATTAAGTATAGAGTCTAGAATAAGTTTTGTGTTTGCATGGTTAGCTTTTGGTATGTGATTACAGTTTTTTTGGTATTTCTTTTAGATAAGGTGGGTGTGTGTAATGTGTAAAAATATTTGTGGATGAGTGCCCTTATCTAATACTTGTGGGTCATAATTAGACATGCTAAACTCGGCCCGACCTGAAAAATTCGATCTGGGAACCCAAACTTGACCAGTCCCGAATGTTAATTTGGAAACCGATTGTTATCCCTATAAAACTCGACAATAACCGACCCGAGAATGACACGAACCCGACCCAAAAAAGATCTGATCCAAATAAATCCGACCTAGTTGACGCGTTTGTTAGGTCTACTCATAATACACCTTATTCCAAGGTGATAGAAGTAATTCTTCTATGGGACCGTCCTCATGCTCAACGTACTAGGACACCAGTTTATTTCTCGGTTAACCCTCAAAATTGAGATATAAAAAAGCAGCAGTCACGCTTTAAGGCAAGTAAATGCAAAACTTTTAAAAATGGATATTAATATAATAATAATTTTACAAAATTCATGGCTAATGAAGAAGCTACTTGGAGAGGATTGCTTCCCAGGACAACTAATATAGCTGGGCAACACTCTCCTACTCAATTACAAATTCTGAGGACACAACCACCAAAACAAGAACAGAACAGAAGCAGGACTATAGGTTTTTATAAAAGAAAACTGAAAGCTTAGATCCAACCCGACCAATCCGTACGTGACCAGTTGGGTCTTCGTCTTGCCTGGGGCATTCTTAACCATTTTTCCCAGGTGTGAATCTCGGTAGATTCAACAATGTATTAACCCGAGTAACTCCTTCTAATGCTGAATAGTCCTCGAGTAACATGTCATCTTCTCTGGCATCCTCATCTGCGTCCTCGCTTGTACCCTGTAGAAGGATACCATTTACTGTATTCACGGGTATTGATAGGTCAACGCCGGTTGGCTCGGGAGCCACTCTCTCAGGTTTACCGAGCGCTTGCTCTCCAGCAGCTGTCTGCTCTCTATCTTGACCATTAGATGCAGATGATAGATTGTTAGCGTCGGAGTCGAGATAGAGACAAACGACGGCACAATCATCGATTTTGGAAGTTGGGTATTTCAGCTTCCAAGCTCGAACCGCTGTTTCAACCAAGGATCTTGCAGCAGTGGATCTTGAAGGGGCTGCAGCTATTACGTCAACCACCTCTTTGTTGGAAAGCACATCCCAAATCTGTCAATTGCCACATTAACAATTAACAAGTCTCCTAAGAGACGGTGTCACACTAAAATAGTGTGAGATGCACCATTTAAGACATGGGTTCTACCAATTAATTCCCATTTTAGTTCCCTGAAGTGATAAGTAGTTCAAACCCCAGGCCACCAATTTATTATTTGTGAGTTAGACCACCCCATAGAATACCGAGGTGGAGAATTTTTAAATAAAGAAAAGAAAAGGCTTGTAGTTGAGTCTTACCCCATCGGAAGCCAAAACAATGAACTCATCCTTGTCAGTGAGGCGCCTGTATGACACATCAGGAACTGCTATAAGGCCGAAATCCTTGAGGCAAAAATCTCCAAATGCTCGAGCCATAGCAAGTCCAGGGGAATCGTTATTCGGCAACCAAACACGGGCAACATCGGGTTCATCTCGAAGTGCAAAAACTCGCCCTCTGCACTTCTTGATCCTCTCTTCTTCAGCTGTTAAGAGGTTACCAATTATCTAGTTAAAAGATTTAAAAGCAATAAGCCAAATTACACAGTAATATCATACTACTAAGTTTTCATATAGTATCTTCTTTCTAATTTCTTTTTTTATTATTATTAATGAATAATTGCAAGTCCAACCACAGCCTCATCAAAAAGGGAAAAGGACTGTAAAAACCGTCGGGAGAATTTGGGAAAAAGTTAGCCCTAGTTTC
This sequence comes from Silene coronaria, assembly GCA_028566215.1. Lineage (NCBI taxonomy): Eukaryota > Viridiplantae > Streptophyta > Magnoliopsida > Caryophyllales > Caryophyllaceae > Silene > Silene coronaria. The sequence continues at coordinate 9,170 of JAOWBH010085558.1, read as the reverse complement.
ACATTTGTACAAGAATAGCATCCACCTGTCCTTACACTACACTAAAAAAAACCCATTGTGGCACAGAATTTCGCAGAAGGTTTAATGGACAACCAAGAAAACCAAAACTGATCAAGGCAAGTAAACGTCATTCAATTCATATTCATGACGACAATTAAGAACTAAAACAGAACATCCAGCTCTTACAATCTACTAGTCTTAAACATCAAAATCATCCAGTAGATAAATACTTTTGGGCCCTTCTTGTAGACAGTCTTGATTAAGTCTGCCTATGCTCGACCAACCTGCTGCCTCATTATCAAAGTTCTTTCACAGTAAAAATGAATAATTGATAGGAGTATAATACATAAAGAAAACAAAGACAAATGCCTCTAGCCCTCTATGCTGGGCAAAAAACCAGCCAATAGTTTGATGCTAGTTGTTCATGAAACACGTATATGCGCTTACATAAACAACAACCAAGTCTAAACCATTTATTTCTAAAAGATCTGAATAAGAACGATACAAAAAAGCAGTACAGCCAGGGACCCCAAAAAATCAAATCCAGGCAAAAGTAAAAGACAAAAAAGGCAAAACATGGTCTGTTTTCTGATTATGAAATTATTACACCCAAACTGAAGGACAGAAAATTATGATTTATACGACTATAACACGTAAAAGCTTGACAAATGGCACAGGACAAAACATCATCTAAAATATTAAAAATATATTCCCTTTTCCAATGAAAAATTTCCAAATTCTTTTTGCACCGGATTTAAGCAACATACTAAGATGAGGGTGTAATTACAAACTGTGTAAACTGTAAAGATGAGGATCACGAACATAACGACCCAAAGAAAAAATTCAAGAGATAAGTTTATTCACCGATACCCAAAAAAGAAAACCAAAGTTGATTTACGGATAGAGGGAGTATGATATTGTACACACGAACGGGAGACAAACCTGGAAGATTTGGCTTGAGATCTACAGTCAACTGAATAGCACCTAGAGAATTGTCTTTATTTCTTGTCCCTAGCACAGCTCTTGAGTCACCAACGTTTCCAAGAACAAGGTCTTGCCCCTGTTCATCAGCAATTACTGAGTTAGAGTCTTAAAACACGTTTTAGCATATGCTGGAGAGTATTAGCAACTTCGGTCTAAATTACTAGCTTAAGGATATGCATATGCCAAACTGAATTTTTTTGGAAATTAACTCCGCAAAGGAAATATTCCTCAAACCTGCTTGATAAGGGTCACGGCTGTGGTTCCACTACAATAGCAATCAACACTTGGATGTACTCTCAATTCGCGATCCATGATCTTGAAAGCTTTCAAAAACGATTCTTTAAGAACATGAAAGATGTCAGGTTGCTTGTCAATATCCTCAACATCAACTGAGACCCGTGATTCTTCATCGATAGATATGAAAGAGGTATCTTCAGAGTTTAGGCTACTTGAATTGATGCTTACTTCCCGTAGAACATCATCTTTCACATTAGCTTCCCACTGAGAATTGAGTTTCTGAGGAAGAGAATCTCTAACTCTCTTAGCAACCATATGGCCATAAGGTCCATGGCCATCGAAAACCCCACAGAAAATGGTGTCACTTCTTGAGCAAAAATTCTGAAAATTCAAATCATATAGATGAATTAGTAAGCATGGCATGTCAATAATATATCTACCACATGACAGAAAATAATTAAAGCTCCAAGTATCTCATCTCATACTTCATTTCAAACGAGGCAAAATAGCAATCCCAGGTTTCTTTAGTTATTCAGAAAGAACAGACAGCATATCTAAACAACAAAGAGATCATAAAGATGGTAATGGCAAAAGCACAGAAGAAAAGTAAAAAAGAACACTTTGATGCTGTTTACAGTAACAAGGAGGCAGTTCAATGAAATAGTCTGTGTCTGGAAGATGATGCAGGTAAAAGCGCCACTTCAAATACAAATGACAAGAATCAGCATTTTACTTAGAAAGGGAGCAAAGTTGCTTCGTAAAAACCTCTTTTTAACCGTAAATTCCTATAAGCTACCGCGTATATTTACAAATCTAGTGACAATTCCATCTTAAAATTTCACAATGATACAGATCAGATTGATCACCTATTCAAAAAATAATAGTCCAAAAGCATGACTTTTTAGTTTATTGTTAAAATCTTCTGCCAGTAGAAAATGTAGGATAATGATAAATACATCTAATAAAACAAATTTCCAAGATAAAGCTATAGTTTCATGAAAAATATAGAAGAGACTCAATAAACACAAATAGTTTAAAGGTACCTAACTATGGATAAGGATAAAATCATTACTCATACTAAAGAAGTGCACAAATAGACAACTTTGGTTGGGCGTCTTGAGGGTGATTACTTGACACCTTTACAATACCAGACATCCAAATCAATCAACAATCACTAATACATTTAAAATATTACTGAAAAACGAGGTTCAAACTATCCTAGGACAAAGGGAAAGAGCACAAACAAAGAGCAACAATAATATTGTGAGCTGATGAAAGCGATGCCAAGTAAATGAGTAAAACGATTGAATTGAAGGAGTCAAATTGATTTATTCCGACTCCCCGTTTTTAAAACGTATAATCATGCAAACAAATGAAATCTACTTATCCAGTAAGCCTTACAAACCGATTGTAATCAAACAAATAAAGGCACAGGAAACAATACGGATAACTTTCATAACCGCATTTCCAATCTAATGCAATTATAATCAAGAGACATCATAATGGCGAAATGGATATTAAAAATTTTAAAAATATGTAAATAATAAAATACAGGTAAGGGATGTACTACCTCCCAAACAACCATGGCATCCTGGTTAGTCCCTTTCCTACCCTGTTGAGTATACAATGAGGCAATTTCGGACGAGCCATTAAAGAACAATCTACCAGGAATTTTAAGAAGATGTTCATCTTTCTTATAATCAAAGGAAGAACTCCGAGAACTCCATCGTTTCTTAGAGTTCTTCCTCCTTCGGATCCCTAAAGGAGCCGAAGGTGAACCCGAGAGAGGACTCCTGGGTTCGGACGACAAACAGGAACCCATTCTCAGGGCCCTGATTATATCTACTATGCACTCCAGACCAGCTATACAATCACACCCCCTATTTTCGATTGAGGAATCCGTCACAACTAATTCGAAATAGCCTCTTCTCTCTTTTTATCACCACCAATTCCACAATTCAACCCTATATACCACCAAATTACTCCACAATTATACTACCAAATGTTCAAATTCTCCGAAATCGATACGAAATAATATCAAATCCTATTGAGAATTTATGCTTAAATTTCTAGGAATAAACAAAAGCATATAATTCTCAAACAATTATCACAACAACAAAGAAAAGAATCAAACAAACACCCTTTTTTGTTTCTTCCTTTCTTCCAAAAGATACAAAGTTGTATAAAGTAAGAGATCTAATAATCTAAAAGCAGCTAACTTTTAGTAATAAAATAACAAATTTGCAACAAAAATAACCCTAATCATAGAATTACTTCCTTATCAACCCAAAAAAAATCCCCCCTTTTGAATCAAATTCCAAACCCTAATCACAAAACTTAATGAAAACATCAATAATCAAACAATTAAGCAACTACCCATTTCAGACATTCATAATTCATAACAACCCAGATCAAAATTGGGTTTCAAAAGTGTGTGATGAGTGTAATTCGCACAAAATTAATCCATTTTTTTATCTAGAGAGAGAAAATAAAGGAGAATTTGGTGAATTGCGAAGATACCAAGGAAAGATTCAACGATTTTTGAGAGGATTAAATTGAGATAGAGAGAGAAAGAAGAAACAGTGATGAGTGATGACCATAGAAACGCAATTTCAACACAAATTTAGTAGGAGGAACTTTCTCTCTCTAAATAGTATCCTCTCTCTAGATAATAATGTTTATTTATTATTTAAAAAGTAGATTAATTGCATTATTAATTAATTAATAATAAGATAAGATTAATAAGAAGATTAAATTAAATTTGAAGGTAATGATAATATTGAGATTAAGGAAATGAATTTAAGGATGAGACTATTAATAAGGGACAATTGTTAGGATGAGGATAAATTATGGGAAATTAATATTAATGTATTATTATTTTTGTTAATTATTAATGGTAAGAAAATCTCAAGGGTTGTCTTTATTATTATTTTATCTAGTTTTTGGAGATGAAATATTTTGTTAAGAGTAGTTATAACTTATAAGATCATGAATATCTCATTGTTTAATTTTGTGTGCTTAGTAATCCCCTAGCTTAATATTTGTTTTATATTGGTTCAGATTTCTTATATATTTTTTTTTTTACGGTTACAAACCGAGTTTGTGTCGGTTCGATAAATTAACCTCAACTTCGGTTTGAATCACGTTGAGCAGTAGAGGTTAAGATCATATAAAAGTCTAAGCTTGATTTAACGATTATTTTCACTTCTTCAAATCTAATTAAAAATCTAGAATTATATATAGGATTACTTCGATTTTCGTGCGGTGATGTTTGAAGGAAGTAACTAAACCTTAATATCATAAAATTTCACAAATTCCAATTTATTGTTCTAAGTTTGCGGATATTGCTGGGGTTTGAAAAGGTGTGTATTTTTGTAACCGAATGTGTAACCTAATCAAATTTCATCAAAATTATCGAGAGTTAAATGTACCAAAGTGCAGACTCGTTAAATCTAATGACATAAAAGTGGGAATAATACTTCAAAATAGATAAAAAAAATTATAATTATTATAAGAATATACTTCACTCATCCCAAATAAACTTCTTATTGAACTCGGTACAGTTTTCAAACATCACTTTAAACTACAGTTTACTCCATTTATAAACTTTTTTAATCCATATAATATTATATTTTTTTTATAAATGAGTATTCTTATTAATAATAATACTCGTATTATTAATGATAATAATTAAATAATGAACAATAATATATAATACTACTAGTCTACTTCTAATATTAATACTAAAAGTAATTAATTATTATTAAATAATATTAATGATAATAAGCATACAATTTAAGATGAGTATATATAGCTGAAATGAGTTAAGCTAGGTCTTATTCTTTTCGGCTAATATGAGGTGAATTTAACTGAATTGAACTAAACTAAATAGAGTTGAATCCAACTGAATAAATCGAATTAAGAGTTCATTTGTGAAAGAGATGAATTAAACTGAAATAAACTAAACTGAATGAAGTTAAACAGAACTGAATAAAGTTGAGTTAAACAGAAAAAAAAAAATGAAATTAAGTTATAAAGAATAAGGTTGTGTTGAGCTGAGCTAATCTTAATGAAGGTAATTAAACATAATTGAACTAAACTTAATGAAGCTAAAATAAACTGAACTGAATTAAATGAAATGAAGTTGAGCTAAACCAAATTGAGTTTAAATTAAATGAGAAAGAAGAAGGTACTCTTATGAGTTCAGTTTAAAAAAAGTCAAAGTTTATAGTATAAGTTTAGTTTGGTTGAGATCAATTCAGCAATATTAATAATAAAAAAAATAGGATCATAATATACAATTGGAGAAAAAAATTGAGTTAAAATGACATTTTCCTTTCTTTTTTTTCAACAAATGAGTAAAAAAAGAAAAAAATAATATTTTGTTATCAAATTAATGCACTATACATGCTGGAACGCAATTCTATGTCTCCAATAGTCCAATGGCATGGTCGCATGCAAATGATAAATAGCTTCATGGCTCCCATATTCCCATGTTATAACATCAACAATTTGTAAACTTTTTTTTCTCGCTATTTTTTTTTTGAGAATCTAATCTTTCACAACCTTCTTCCCACTTGTCCTTTCACTTACTCTTTATTAGAGGTCACAAGCTTGTAACAGAATAGTTCCATCACAAATAAGAATTTGTGTAACATCAAATTGACCTACTTACAATTCATTGGTTTGCGAGGTAACCTTCCTAAATTATCTTCATCTCCCTCCTTTTAGCAAAATCGAAACCAACTTCTTTAAGAAACTTAAGAAACAAAGCCAATTTTCCATATAAACACTTTAGTTATTATCGTGAAATACCGCCTTATATAAAATTGTATAAAACGTATTCCCTTCGTTCCAGTGAGTTGTTTACACTTGTTTTATTTTGTGAGGGAAAATAAAATAAACTTAAATTATTAACGGAGAGTATGAGACCATGTGATAAGTCAATTAAAAAAAATGAATTAAAAATGAAAAATAAATACTAGTATGTACGTCGAAGACCACGTGAGAAAGGCTTATTGTGTCTACATCGTCAATTTGAATACACTTTTGGCCCACTCTATTTTGCTTTAATTAACTTTAATGTCATGAATAATGTGGCTACATCACCTACGCACAAATTCTCATTTGTGACGGACATATTTGTCGCAAATTTGTGATGAAAAAAGTACTGTTTATGTGGGTAGATACGACAAAAACAAAATGTCTAAGAATTATCAATCTATTTTATCTTTTCTACCCATATAAATAGTACTTGACTTGTGACGGATATACCCAGCATAATTCACATGGTAGGCTTGTTAACCTACCTATATGACACTATTATTTGATTATTATATAGTCTTAACGTAATGGTTTTACACTTTATAAAAACATCCATACCTCATCACATAAATTACATAAAATAATTACTAAGGAATTTAATAGTTGACTCATACAAACGGAACTTGATTGGTCAAAGAAAAAAATATTGTTTACTTGTTTACCAAATTAATCCCCGTTATACTAAAAAAAATAAGAATTCTAAAAAAAATTCTCTTCAAAATGAATTTTACTAAATTAGAAAACAAATGAGTCTTCCTTACATGAGCTATTACATTTGCATTAAAATATAATCTTTTAATAAAACTATAATATTTTCATTAAACTCTAAATTATAATTTTTTATTTGAAATAAAATTAAAATTGTGAAATTTTTTATTATCAGTGCTATTTTTACTTATTACAAAATGGTTGGACAGATACTCTGTATTAGAAAAAAAACACAAAATGATACTTCGTATTATTAGTTTAGTTAAAAAAATTAAGAAAAAATTATAAAATGAAATCATTAGTTTCGTGATTAAAAAAATTATTTTCAATAAAATCCACATTTCATAGCTTTACTCAATTCTGTTGATTAGTATAACGTTCCAATATTTTTTCACAAATCAAAATACGATGACTGAAATATGAAAAACTAATGAGACATCAATACACTATAAAATACCGCGCATACATTGCGCGAGATTTATACTAGTTACTTAATAAGGTTGAAACTAACCCATGAACACTTACATTAACTGATAAACTGTTATTCTAATTTTAGTTAAAGGTCTTAAGTTTAAACCCTAGGAATGCAATGATCCTCTCATCACAAAAATATATATATATATAGTTGAACCAAATTTAATTTGTCCACTAACTAAGAATATGATCCTCTCATCACAAAAATTCAAACCTAATAGAAGATAGAGACACTAAAGTTGGAGTTTAAATTAGAGTCTATGACCCTAAGTCTACAAATTTACAATCTACAATCTACACATTAACATAATATTTAGATGATCATACTTTTATAGTGCAAGGCCAAATTAGGTAGAAAGAACCTACGTTAAGTTATATAGTATAAATACTATATGATTACGTCTTTTTTAAAACGGTCTTAACTTAGATTAGAAAACTGTCAACGGGTTTTAATAGAAAATAACCATTTATTATTAATGATTTATAATTAAAATTGTCACTACAAAAAAGTGATGCTAACATTTTATCAGGAAATATTTACATTTTATCGTAAAATTATCACATTTGATCCGTCTTAATTTAAACGAAAGTCATTCGTGTTAAACAAGAATTTGCTATTTAATAAATATGTGATTCTATGGGAGTTTGAAAGAGTGAAATTTTGGAGAAACATATGAAAATAAGAAGGTAGGTAAAATAATAGCTCAGCAACTCTTAATACGTCTATCTTACATTCTAACGGTAGGTTAGATTCTCAAAGATCACCCACAAAAAGCAAAATAAAAAAGAAAACGGTTCACTTTTAGAAAAATTGTTTATTTATCGTTAATAATTGAGTTGTCTTTTTACATAATAAAACCGTCTTCACACAATAATTACTAAGTACAAATGTCATTTTGATGTTTTGGTACTTCATGTATTTTATACAAGATCCCCCGAAATTAGCTAAATACATCAATTCAATTCATTAACAAAAAATATCAACTTTAATTTTCAAAAAATAAAATAAAATAACAATATATGTAATCGTATTTATTATGGACTTCTTAGAACTAAGTTAGCGATCGTCTTATACTCTTATTTGTATAGGCAGAGTTAAATTTGAACCTAGGGTAAGCGGAAAATTTAGCGGGGACAAATAGATAAGGCTACAAGTAATGTATGTGTGTAAAAAGGTAGACCGAAATTCTTCCAAAATTTTAACTAAGTTTTTAAATTTTTATCAGCCAACAATGACGAGCGTTTTTATTAACCCCTAACTTTACCCCACATTTATACCAATAATAACATCTTATCAAGCAATCAATCAATACTACTATATAATTTCAGAAAGTAAGGAACTTCAATGTAATTACTTAAATTTATATACAATTAATTATAGTATATAGTTTTTAATTGATAGCACTGTGTGATGGACCGGAACAAGGGACCTCAATGTAAATATTATATAGTTTTGCTTGAAATATAAATTTAGTGAATATCAGAATATGATGATTTTCCTTAAAATAAACATGTCCCACTTATGTTATTAATTAGTATCATCATATCATTATACAATTGTCTAACAAATACAAATATAATATAAGTAGATATATTTTGGAAACTACTAAAAGGTAAATAAATCAAACTACATTTCCAAAATATATAATATTCCATAATAATTTCGATTATTAATGCATATATGTAATATATTTATAGAAATATATATAACCTTTTAAAATTATATGGCTAAATAGTAAAAGTAATTATGTTAACAATGGAAAAAATTGTAGAAGCATTGTGACACCCCATGTAATTGAAGATATCCACTGATGAGCTTAAATGACTAGTGCTTAAGAGGTTTGAAAGTACTACTCATATCAACATAGTGCACTTTCTTTTATGGTCATCCATGCGAAAGAACTCCACAGTTAAGCGTGCTTGGCTGGGAGTAGTCTTAGGAT
>JAOWBH010085337.1:0-14565 GCA_028566215.1 Silene coronaria | reverse complement strand
ACTTTAATTAGTATGTGTGTTATTTTTTGGATTTTCTTATGGAATTTGTGATTTACATATGTATAAGACCATAAGGTAAGAGTGTAATTATATGATCGATGAAATAAAATCATCAATCATCAATGAAATACAAAGCAAAAGAGAGAGTAATATATAATCTAGATGAACATGGAGGTCCCTACCAAAAAAAAGTTTTTTCAATCATGAAATATAGAGACTAATAGAAATCCTTCAAAAGTTTTAGCTTTTATAGTATAAAGATTTTTAGTTTCGGTTAGTCGGGTTGGTCCAAAATCGATTAATTTGGGCCAACAAATGAACATTTTATTTCTAAAAGACATTATAAATTAATATTAAAAAATTATTTTCATTAAAAAAATCATTTATTGTAATGCGACTCCTTGCAATGTACAACATCTTACGAATTAAGAACGAGGTTCCATAGTTCCAGAACATAACTAAGACATTTGAAAAAAAAAAAACATAGGGTAGGATAATTGATTGCAGAGCGAAATGAAACATGACTCGATCCTAAATTACCTTAGCCAAAAATAAACGAAAGTACAAAATAGTTGGTATATACAGAGTATATGATTATTCATTGCAGACACAAACGATAAACTAAAGGAAAACGAGGACAACCAAATACGACTTGACCCACCAAAGAAGGGAACAGATACGAGAAGCAGCTACCGAGAATAAAGTAGCTTAACACCAATCTTGTAGCATGTATAGGCATTAGTGACAGCCTCCTTAACCTGTGCAGATGTTAGAACCCCGGGATACTCCTGATCAAGTTGAATCACCGTACTTGAATCACGACTACCTGACCCTTTGACATCCTCAAACGTAATCCCAACTCGATGAGCAACCTGGGTTATACTTGAACCAATGAGATCAGGTTTATTAAGCACCCGAGCTGCCAAGCCACCAGCTTGAATAAAGTTGTCAGAGATATAATTTACCACCCAGTGATGGTTACAGGATAACGACGAGGCTTTAACGAAACATCTATCTTTGTCTCTTAGGTACGTCTTAAGTGATTCGGGAATTTGATCAATTGTCATGTTGTCCAAGCAGATAACAAGACATTTGCCGTTATATCCTCCGCTTAGGACCATTAGTCCATGCTTACCGATGGTTTTGCCATTAGCGTCAACAGTTGGCTTATATTCTAAGCCTACAATATCACCATAACTTGAGCCAATGATCGACTTCATGAACTGATCAACAGCCGCTGCACAGTCTGCTACCTTCACCGAAACTTCACTGCCGTTAATAACGACACTATGATTCCCGGTTTTGTTAATAAACTTTGAGGGTATCATCTTTTTACGTAGAAAATAGATAAATTTTTTGAGAAGTTCACAGAATGAAATCACAACCGTGTGCTGTATATATAGCCTAATTTACAACTTATAGAATATGAGAAATCACCACTCTAGCCCTAAATGCTCAATTAAAAGTTCTATATCTCGAGAACACTTCAATTGACCTGATCTGTATCACCACGGTTGAACTCTGAATTGGTGTCTCTATTCAAGTCACATGCGGATACCCTCGTTCAGCTGTACTTTGAAGTTTGAATAGCATCTTGTCCTAAGATGGTCGTTTTTTTGAAAAAAATTCTTCATTTATTACAATCAATAAAGGAATGAATTCTATACAAACAGATCATCTCACATAATAATTATTGTTACGAAATAATGTAATTATATTTTATACATGACCAATTTAACTCTGAAAGTGATTAATCGTAAATAAATCAGTAAGTGAACAACCTTGCATGACCACAACAGGAAATCATTATATTCCATTTGCATACAACAGTCCATTATCTTCCATCTATCGTCCTATAAAAATCATCATTCACAAGGTTGCATGTAAGCGGGGCAGCAAGTCCAAAAGTCACTGTCCTCTACGCAAAGCATATTGAGTATCGACAGAAAACCATAACTATTAACGCAAAGTAGGAACAAACGAAAACGAAATACGTCAAGATAGAGGGCATGTTGTACACCTGTACGGATTACAACATATATTTTACATGTATTTAAGAGACTTTGGCGCATTTGTTCTACTTTTCAGCCCATTTTTACAGCAATCTTTTGGAGATCACTGCAATGATAAGCAAAACTCTCAACATAACATCCACCCCATCAGAACTTTCAACTACAGAAAGCCAACAAGTCAGCAACGCCAAATACACTTCCGATAAATAGGTTTGGATCTCACAGTAGTCGAACAAGTACCCAGAAAGGAAACAGTAAGAATGCAATACCATTCTGATAGTTTCGAAATGCTGAACTCGTATCTAGTAGGCTTCAGCAGCCATGTTCCTTGCCGGGATTCTTTGACGTTTTTCAACATAACCAGATGGAAACCAGCCCGCTTTACCCTTGCATTCCCCTTCACACCACCCTGATGGGCTTGCCTAAAACATCACAAGAAACTGAGATTACTCAATACAACAGAAATACATATTAGCTTACATGCTGGAAAGAGACAAGACCTAAAAAACGCGGGAAAAGAAATAAGCTATGTCAAGATGTACATGGTGGTGCTATGCCTGTGAGCGATAATTATAGGAACTACTTCTCTCTAACCGTTTTTATTGTCCTCCCCTGACTTTGTTGGTATACCAATGGCAACTTTGATAAAAAATTCTAATGGAGCCAAAGACTCGCTATTGTTTGGCTTTGAACATGATACCGGTTGCACTTATTGTAATGTAGGTATGTGGCACCATAACCTGATGATGCAATTCTCAATTCAATTATATTTCCCGGTCATACAAAAAACAGTCTCTTTGTGTTTTCTAATATAGGGGGTATTGGGGTAAGGTTGCATACATGTGAGCTTTTTTCCTGTATATCGCCTTAGGCGGGACTCGGGGGCAGCTTTGGGTTAATTTTGGTGCATACTTGCATACACTACACTACACTTAAAACATTTTAAAATAATAAACTGAAAATGAGTACTTTGATCAAACCTCACAAATTTTTCATTTGGATAAATTAATGAGCAAATGAGGACGACAAAAACAGGGGGAGGTAGTATACTCTCGGACAACTAATGCTATTGAAGAGAACAGAATATGCAGAAATGGTACGTAGCAGAAATCAAGAAGCAATGATGGACCTTGCGAACAACAACGTAGTCGCCAACTGCAAGACTTAGCTCTTTCTCAGATTCAGCCCTGAATGCATGGACAACCTGAAAGAGGCAATAAACTCCTTGGTCATACATATACAAATCCTTCAAAAAAGGAATTTAAAGCCATTTGATTACATTTATTACAGCAAGCCTCTAACAAAATCTTCTGTCTTCAAACAAGACATTCGGTTTCTCTTTTCAAATAAAGCGAGCCACATAATGGTTTCATAAGTTCAAGATGGTTTTAACATTTTTTTCCCTATTTTAAGTGGCCGTGCTGGCCTCAAAACATAGCCTTGTCGGGTAGTCCTGGTTCACCCAGAAGCATTTTTCTACAGTTAAAGGCCCAATCCAATATAATTTGCACCTAAGATATGAACGCTTGCGCACGAAAATGGGTAGAGCTGTACAAGAGTAAGGATAACATTTACATACTTCAGCCAAGTAGTACATCTTCTCTGAGTTGTTCTCCATTGAAAGGATAGGAGGAGTGGCCTCTTTCTGCTGTTTCTCTGACACCAACTGTAACAGAGACAAAACGAACTCATGATTTACTTACCACAGTAAAAATAAAAACTCCATTACCAGATGGTTGGGAGACTTGCCTCAGCTTCAACTTCATTTAGAATGGTTGCAACCCTTAAATGGTAATTCTTTTCGCTTTCAACCTTAAAAAAGCAATTCACTTGTAAGAGCGAAGGATCATCACAAAACAATACCTCGTTCCAAATTTATTGTCCCCAATTTGACGTTGTGGTCAACTCTTTTCATCTTTGACCATTAATTCTTCCAAACGTGGATATACAACATAATATTTGAGTTATCAGGGGGAAAAAATTCATATTATATAATAACTTAAAAATGTTGCAGTCATTGAATATTGTGAGTAAATATTGGTCAAGGTTCTCTACGTTCGACCACTAATGTCAAATGGAGGACAATACGAATGGGACGAAGAGAGTAAAAAACAAGACCCGGATGCACAAGCTTACAAACCAATGCTACAAGCCTCTGAAATGTCAATCTTTGCTGTTGTGAATCAACTGAAGATAGGGCAGCTGCTGCTTCTTTTCCCAAAACTGCCATGTTAGCTTTCAACTCCTGCATTCTAGTTTCTGCTGCTTGTAGCTTAGCTGTATGTTCATGTGTTGCAGCCTCTCTTACACGAGCCCTTCTGCGGTTAACCTCAGCTGCCTGTTTTGCTTTGTTTATACATCAAATAATCAATGAGATCATAAGAAGTATTGACAGGTTGTAGAAGAAAGTTCCCCCCATTAACGTGACAAATGTAAAATTTGAGAAGAGTACACAAGATGCATTCAGCTCCAGTGGAATGGGTCGCATGTGAAAGCAGATCTGACATCTTGACGAGGGTAGAAGACACAGACAACTACAACATTACCCTAGTGCTTGTAGGGCCCCTGCTGAAGGGGTGGGGGGTAAGATTTAGGCGAACCTACCCCCATGTTAGAAAACATACAGATGTTTTTGAATGACCCATAGTTATAATATAATCACCGAGAACCACATAGTTCGACTGTGAACAGACAGACTGAGTCATTTTGATTTATTCCATCAGGACGAGGGTATAAAACAAGGTACAAAAAATTACCACATCATGCAGAAAGAATCACACACCTGCGCTTCTGCTTCTTGTCTCATTCGACTATAGCGTTGAGCAAGATGACGGGCATCTTCCAGAGGGGTACCAGTACTAATTTGCCTCAAGGGATCCAATACCTGGAGCAAACAAGGTTTCAAACTGTAAAATGTAAAGCTAGCTGGAGGTATGCAAAAGACTGGATAAAAGAGGCTATAATCTACCACAATAAATTCCAATAACACTTAACACCTATCAAGGGATGTTGACAAAAATCTGCTTAACCTTATGATGTGCAGGAGGAGTGAACCAAGTTTCAAAATTATATGAAGTTCTCATGGTTTCCACGATTAATAGATAGAATCAATATGTTGTAACATAATATGATGGCCTTCATGATTCCACCCGGAGCACCGTAAACTCTCATATGAGACAGTCTTGTGATAAGAATACCATGTGAGTCGCAATATTATGCGGTAGTTATATGTTGGTTTTGTTGTTTAGTGGTTATAGAGGTATGTATATGGGTAGGGGTGTTAGTTGACTGGATTTGTCTCGCATTGTACTAATGTCGGACTATCTAATGGGAGCTAACGGCAAAGCATAAGTTGAAAGAAGTGATAATCAAACCAAACCAAATCCTTCCGTGAAGGTTGGGAGGTCAGAGTTCAACCAAAAAGTTCCCACCTAATTGTCCTGTTCGAAATTATGAACAGAATGATGCCTCAATGGTTCCCGCAAATTGCAGGTTGGGATGTACGCAGTCTTACCCTTGTGTTAGTAACACAAAGAGTTTGTTACCGAATGACCCAATATGAAAATTATGTAAATTACATCGAATGACCGGTACTTCACAATAGAAAGAAGCGCTATCACTTTAGTGAGCCATTTTGCTTTATTCCATCATAATCCGAAACCAGAGAGTAATGAATCTCCCCCCACCACACACACACACACACACACACAGTGTCCTTAAATTCCAGTGGAAAAGGTCATTCACTACTTCATCTCCAATTCTTCACCAGAAAAAACTAATGCAAAAGGCCTGAACTTGGCCTTAAGAAGCACTAAAATACTAGTAGTAGATTGTACTGAAGAGTATACTTCTCTCTGACATCAAACAATAACATGCATCTCTCACGCGCCTCATTGTTTGGATACAAAGAGATGAGGGAATGGTCGAATGTCATTTCCCTTCTAAAACTTTCCTGCATTGAAGAAATTTAATTGGGTGTGTAGACGGGGAAGAAGGAACCCTCCCTTTCCCTCTAACCTTTCTATCCAAACAAAGCCTATAGGATCTAACTACCTGAGACAACAGCAGTCTATTCAAATCTTCTTGCTCCTTCTCCACGTGTTTCCGAGCATCTCCATAGATAGATGCAGCCTTAGCCAAAATTTTGTCTTCAGTATTCTCCGCTCCATATTTGCAACACTCCTCGGCCAACTTAGTACCTAGAAAAGTTGACATGATCGCAAAACATCAGTTAATGGTTTCTTTAAGAATAGTCTGGTTGTATATGGATATCAATACTATCTGAACAAAAAATGCATATTCATTATCAAATAAATCAGATAATGCTCTCTCACCTGCTTCAATCTTTCTATAACCAAGGGTAGTAAATGTTTCAGCAGCTTTTACCACCTCTTTTTGGAAATCCTGAAATGCCATTTGCAGTACACAGTTCAAACTCAGCGAGTCGGGAAAAGCCTAATGGTAGAAGCTACAAAAGAAAAAGCCGTGCGTATACAACTGGTGCAGACATTAGTCCATTACTAGTCTCTTAGTCGTTCCTATCCGCATATTTTATGGTATCTAAACCCATGAAACCCATAAAACAGGAGTTCTGCAGCTTCACTCATATCTAATTCGTCAACGTGTTACAGCTAACCACAATGACGCGTAATACTCCTATATACTGTACATTATTGATGATTTGGAACCATATTCTTCCTATCTATTTGCTTCTACCATCCTTCCCATCACGAAAAACTCATATTGTCTTAGAGAAAACTCGTAAGAGGAACCCAGACACCCAGTAGTTACATATCTAGAGCCGGTTGGTTCCGATGGGGTCAAAGGTTGTTTAGGATCAATTGAGTCAGCAGAAATGTGAAGAACTGCAACTTTGTGGGCATCTCCCAAGCCCAGGCTTCGCCCCATTGATGATTTTAAGATGTGAGCTATTGCCATGATGAGTAAGCCTATGCTGAAACATATCTAGAATGCATTAATAATTTTATTATCACGCACCATTGAGACAATATGGGACAGACTTCTATGTTAAACATCGTGCAAACACCGGGATATGACAACTCAGTAAAATAGCTATCAGCTCCAATTTGAGTCATAATGTATTTATGTAACTGGCTAACAGCGGCTGTAATTACAGAATGACGACTTCATGTCAAACCCATTTTCTGTAGAGTACTAAGAGGGCCACGGCCTCAAGGTATAAACAACAATCAAAGAAGACTTAACAAAGACAAACAAACAGAGAAGTAGAGAAGTTGCTCACCCTTCCTGAGCGAGTCGATTTGTACAACTTGTCTAACTGTGTATGTCTTTGAAGCTCCACTTCATCAATGACCATTACATCTGAACTTTCATAGCCAGTTCCACTGATATGTTTGATTACTGCCTATAAACCCAGATTAAAATTAAACGCGTCCTAGTGTAAGTAATAGAAGTCTAGAAAACAAACACAAAAACAACACCAAATGGCTAACGCCTACTACAAAGAGTGTTGAAAATACGGTAAGCTTTAATAATACTAGAAATCTAGAAAATGCAAGTAGAAGGCCACAGATAAGAAGACATCTTAGTCACGACTCTCAACTCACAACCTCCACAGACTTGCATCAGGTCTAGACAAGTCATACATATATATCCAGCAGTTACCTCATACTACGTGAACCAAAAAATTAAATGCCTAATTTAAACAAAATTTGCAACTCAATTGGTTTACTGCAGAAGAGTCGCCTAGAACAGTTGAGAGAGGCGATGAGAAGCTCCAGACAAATAATTTGTGAACATTAGTGCATAGTTATGTGGCCATATGACACTAGAGCTGAGGCACCATCACCAACAACAATGCAACTTCGAATGTTCAAAAATACAGGAACAACTCATTAAATTTCACAGAAAACTAATCCGTTATACTCTTATACATACTTCTCTACACTGTCAAATCAATAGTCATAATCTTAAAGCTCAATTGTTCACATAATCCCAAAATGATTTAGAGTCGGGCCAAAATATGTCAATCAAGATCTTTTGTTTTGGGGGCTCTCTCAACAAGAAAACACAAACTAGAGAATAAGACCGTCTTACAATGTGAGTCCGTCTTACCCAATAATTATTGACAAGAAAAAGGCAACACTTTACTAAAACTCAATAAAGCTTCAATATCTAATCATCTGATTCACATTGATATAACTTTTCCCTAAATCCAACGAATAAAAACAAAATTACATAAATGTTGAACCTTTCTCCAATTCATCAATTCCAATCAACAATGGCATTTTCAGAAACATAATTAATCACCCAAAAACAACAATTCTTGAAGATTATATACAATTAAACATTCTAATTAAGCTAAACTTATACATTCCTGCATTAAATATCAATCATAGGTAATTTACAGAAAGATGCAATCTTTATCAAATTAAATTAAAGGGGTGACAGGAAATGAGGTAAAAAATAATGGGTAGAAGTCAAAATTGACATACCTGTTGTTGTTTGGCAACTTGATCTCTCAATTTACTGGCTTGTCTTCTGAAAGACTCCATTTTTATAGGGTAAAAAAAAGGGGATTTTGTTTGAAGGGGATTATTAGCTGGTGATAAGCAAATATGGTGGACTGAATGTTTGAGAGAAATTGGGAACTTGGGATCACACTGCTGGCAGATTGAGCAGTGTTGCACTATAGTTTCACAAATTCTAGTCTAGCTGGGGAAATTTGAAAGTACAACCTAGATTGCAACTTTTGCTACGATTAAAACAATATTCTCCGTCTTACACTACGCTGTCTTCAATTTGGACACCCGAATTAAAATTAACTACAGAGTAGTTTCTTTTAAGAAGGCATTATCCGTCTCATCATTTGTGTATATAGTAAGGGGTTTTTTGGTTACCCACTAAACAATGTAGGAACTTAAATTCATGTGAATTGCAAAATGGACATATTGTTTGGTTGTCTCAATTCACATGAATTTGAAGTTCTCATGAATTTCAATTCCTCCAAAACTAGGTAAGCGGAAATGCCTACATGAATTAGAGTTCCTCCATGGCAACCAAACAATATTTGTTAATTCACATGAATTCTAAAATCATGTGTTTTATGACTTCTTAGGCAATACAAATTCCTACATGCAACCAAACGACCTTTTGGTTGTCAAACCCGTAAACCCCATTGCTCTGTTGTTAGTTGATTGAACCAACCAAACAAAATCGGCTAGACTAGATGTCCTCGTGTGTGTGTGTCACATATATGTGCATTCGACACACCAGAGTAGGTGAGTCAGCTCAATTAATTTGATATCGGTTGATACCAGACCTGTCAAACGGGTTGGGTCACGGGTCGGGTCATACGGGCCAGGGTTAGAATACGGGTCAGGTCGAATGCGGGTCAAGTCAAATACGGGTTGAGTCATACGGGTCACGGTCGGGTTATGGTCGGAATACGGGTCAAACAATAGCTTCAAACGCATTTTTTTTACTGTTTTTTAAAAAGTAAAACATGTCTAAAATTAATATTTTAATCACATTTAGTGTTTACATTATTTATATTGACATAATTATAAAATTAAAGTTATTTTAATAATTATTTTATTATTTAATATTATAAAAGTGATAAAAAATGATTTTTTAATGGTGTTTTGAATTTTAAGTATTAAAAATAAAAAAAAATTCAACCATTATTTCAAATATAATATATGAATATTAATATTTTAATAAAATTCTTGATTTATCATTGACCCAACGGGTCGACCCGTTCCGGTCGGGTCTTGACCCTAAATTAACGAGTCATGTCGGGTTCGGGTCAAATGAGTTGCAGGTTGAAATGTTCGGGTCTTGGCCCTAGAAAAAACGGATCGGGCGGACCGGGTCAAGATTTGACAGCTCTAGTCAATACGTGTGACAATGGTGTTAGTTTGGGTTAACTAAGGGTCAAATACGGTGGTGTAAGTTTGTTGTGGTCAGGTGTATGCTTGGCCTTGCTCTTGTGTGAAGACACATGAGTGCTGTACATGGACTAAATAAATGATCAGAGAGGGAAACGAATAGCGAGGTACATTTGCAAAGAAAAAATTGTCTTACTGTGCTTTCTCTCACATTGATATACTCCGTATTGGTTATTATTAGTAATGATAAATGTGATTCATGTGCATTTTACATTTCATCTACTTTTTGAGTTGTACCTTCGTGTTACAATTATTTAATGACATACGGAGTACTATTTTTCTGTAGTAGAGTACTCCGTATATGCAAAGCATTGCATATACGGAGTACTGTGAAATTGGAACAGTGAGATCACATGTAGAGATAAAGTTCTTTACGGAGTATAGTCTTGTAATGAACTCATATGGTTGAATAGATTTGTGTTTTTGTTTCTTAAATACTCCGTATAAATAGGTTTTCTTTATCATTATAAATGTGTTGAATACGTTTCATTAATATGTTGATTAGATCATGTATATTTGTTTTACATATTGTTACTAATGTTTTAATAATATTAAGTAATGCTAATTTATTTAGCTTAAATTTATATTGATCCAAATTTGTATTTTACGGGAAAAGTTAAGTCTAAAGAGTTTTAATGTTTATGTTATTTTGTAATGATTATGAGTACCACAGAATTTTTGAACATGTATGTAATATATTTTTATGATAAGAAATTCAAAATATATTCTTTTATATAGGGAATTACTTTTCCATTAACCATAATAGGGAATTACTTTTTTACATAACACTATATGGAAGGAAATCACCATAATTTCCTCATTACAAATATTGCTAATTGGACAATTTACAAATGATATAAGACCTTTGACAAATTCATATCAGGGAAATCATACGTACAAGAAGATAAGGAGAGATGATCATGTCCATATACTCAATGAAGATCACATTATCATAAATCAATAAATAATACAAGAAACCACTCTTTAATTTGTAAATGATCGATATATTCCCTTTTATTAATCAATGTGTAATCGCTCCGCTAAAAATCAAATAGGTCTAATCGAAAGCTTGATATCCTGTTTCATACAATGTACTTTTTTATTTTAAACTTAAAGTGTCCCAAACCACAATTGGAAAAAAATGTTGAAATACAGTGCATTGGCTTGCTCTCGTGCATATAAATAGTTAAGTTCACAAGTCCTAACAACCCATATATTCAACAAACTGAAGCATATAACTTATCTAAAAGAGTCATTATAGTGGTGTCGGCATATACTCAAAACATAAATCATGGCAAAAATGTCAACATTAATGGGAGCACTAGTTCTTTTTCTTGTTTTCTCAGGTACAATATATCACATGCACAATCGTTTTTTGTACTCTTAGTTTGATTTTGCATGAGATAATGTATTTATAGTAGTCATATATGTTGAACCAAAAAAAAATAGCAGTCCTATATATTAACTATTCAACACGTATGTATATATATATTATCATACTAGACGAAATAACCTTTGTAAGAATTGAAATTTAATTGATAATTTTATTTTTCTTTGGAAACGCTTTACATAAGATGTTCAAATCACAAAATAACCTTTGTAAGAATTGAAATTTAATTGATAATTTTATTTTTCTTTGGGAATGTTTTACATAAGATGTTCAAATCATGTTCTATAATAACTTTTTCTCTTTTATTAATATATATACAAAGACGACGTGAATGCTTTTTTTTATTTGTTTTTCTTAAAAAAAGATAACTATTATATCTTTTCGGATCACTAAATTACCATAGTTATCAAGCATAATAATTTCCTCCAATTCCCCCCCCCCCCCCCTTTTCATTATGATCATTTACATAAGATAGATTAGTTTCAAAATTTAATTGTTCATACAAGAATTATTGTCGATATATTTAGTGTGATATTTTTTCTTATCCGATCCAATCGAGATGAGATGATACAATTGCTCTCCCGGAGTTAACAGGTTCTTTACGTTTATTAAAACTCACAAACTAACAAAAATGTACATAACATGTTGAATCAAAGAAGTAATAGTCATTATAAAGTTTTATATATTAGTATTTAGTGTTTTCATCAAATAATTTATTTTTATGATATAAATAAACCTTACTGTTAATAATAATTAGCAGCTATGATGATTGAAGTGCCGGCTGAAGAGAGTCATGGAAATGCAAGAATGTTAGACGATATTGGTTGCGATCTTTATCAATGTCGTAAGATGTGCATTACAACGAAAAAGGGTTTTGGAGTTTGCATAGAAAGACCTCCTGGCTCTGGCAAATATATTTGTTATTGTAATTAACTACAAGTTCAATTAATACATGATCATAATTTTGTATTACATGTCTACTATTTTGTACGACATGTCTAGAGCTATTATCTTTATTATAATTATATTTTGCAATTCCAAAATTGAGTAAAGAACTGGCCGATTTTTTAATTGTACAAACTATGTAGCTGACAACATGCTTATCTCACACCTGTTAGTCAAAGATAATAACCTTATGCTAGGCTAACAACAAATTAATGTAGTTAGGTAAGTATGGGTCGATCACGAGGAGAAGAGATATGCCATATTAGTTGTCATGGGTCGAATTTTATCAAGGTCGGGTCGAATGTTTGAAGTTTGGTTTGTAAATGATGGTAATTAATAACAAGATGATAAATAACAATATTAGGATGGTGTTCGAATTTTAAATGATGCTCGAATTTTAAATGATGTTCGAATTTTATTAAAGTTGTGTATTCGCCATGTGTCAAGCAAGTCTTAAATACAAGCATTAATTACAATTAAATCAATAATAAATGTTGCATAAATTTCAGAATCATACTAATTACGATTTCATATATCTTTGTCTATATTGCATTAAACAAATACGGTTCTTTGATTCTAATTTTCACGAAAGAATATTTCAAGAATAAGTTTGAAACTTATATAATTGAATTTATTGAGAAAAATGATTTTATATGAATATAATTTCATTAATTTTCTGAAAATGAAATATTAAGAGAAATTAAGTGAGTGGTGTCACAATATGTTCCATTCATTTGAAAATTAAATGAAGAATATTTTAAAAAGTACACCATAAAATTTGTCATAAAAAATATTTTTTTAAGAGCAAATATTTCATTTTGATTATATCTATATATAAAGTTGGGTTAAGTAGGTGTACATTTGACATGTGTCGTTATATTTTTTTCAAAATAAAATCTCTCATAAATATTACTACATAATACATTAAATCTATTCCCATGTGAATGCTTATGATTATATAGGAGTCTATAAATTAAACTTATATATTCCCAAGGTAATAAAATTGAACTTAGTCGATTACAAACCAAAGTTACATAGTCAGTAAATGCATAGAATTGGATACATATTCAAAGTAAAAAAAATAAGAAAGCTAATTAATGGTCAATGCACAAACTCCTTTACAAATGCACATGCATGTACACTCTGTATGATGTATTCATCCTCTAAGTACATATAAATACATGACCCCTTCTTTTCATCAAAACATACTACAAAGTATGGAGTTTATACTTTAGTTTCTTCCATCCTCATACATAAGACGATATGCATGCAAAAATACATGCTACCATTATATTCACAGCTAATAATTTGGTTTTTCATGATTTGGTTTGCAGATGCGGTTTTCTTCTCAAGTTAAAGAAAGGGTGCTCTACCAAGAAGTTTAACGGAAGAGGATGATTGGAAGGTGAAAGGTCTACTAGATTTCGAGATGGTGGAATGTTGTCAATAGAAGTAGAACCAACAAACAAACAAGGTAAGAAATTATGTCTTAAATAGGAAGTACTAATAATAAAATGCCGGAGGAAATTGGCTCCAATGGTATTTGCCCGAATAATTTTACCATAGAGTACTCATGCAAATTTAAACATAGGCTACCAATATACAATCTATCACAAAAATTACTTTTGTAAGCAGTAGAACAGTAATGACGCAATATTTTTACATAGTGCTTTTTGTGTTCATATATTCATTCATAATCAAATAAATTATTCTAACATTACTTGATTGATTATTCTATTTTTATAATAAAATATTTCTTTAAGATGAATAAAAGAAAGAACAATTTTTTTTCTTTTTATGGTGACAAGAAAGAGTGGAATTGTAGAACTATGAAGATAAGGACGAAGGATTCATACTCTCTATAAAAGATAGAAACATGACGAGCATAGATTATATAGAAACAATGATATGACAGTATAAGATTTGAGAAAGATTAATTTATTTTATTTATAAGTAAAAATATTAAAATGTCATATATAAATTATACTTTCTCTATTCAACTTTTATTATCCCATCTCAATATAATAGTCATCACATATATTGGAAAAGTGAGGTGATAAAAGTTGAATCGGGGGAGTATTAATTTTCTTCAATTATAATAATAAAATTTTCAAATAGGTCGCTCGAAGCGCGGGATACTACATAGTATATATATATATATGGATTAGAAGAGTGTGGATGTGACACATGTCATTTATAGTATTAATAACAAGCATTAATTACAACTAATCATTTAATACTAACATAATAAATGCTGTATAAATCTCAACAACTGTCTCTTATACAC
>JAOWBH010085226.1:0-14566 GCA_028566215.1 Silene coronaria | reverse complement strand
ATCTAATAGTGAGAGTGAGCGGCTTTACAAATAAATAATCAAACATAATGAAACTGAAAAAAAAAAAAAAAGTGATCTTAACGGCTAATAATAGACATTACTTATTTTAGTTAACAAGTTTAAGTAGTTATTCAAATATGGTTGTATTATTGTGTTCACCAAAATATTAATGTACAACGACGTACTATAAACATAAAAGAAAATGTCTTGAAAACATATAATTTAAATGGACCCCGTGATTTTTCAGAGTTTTTTACTAAAATAATGTTTAAAAATAAAATAATTATTGTTTTGGGTGGGAATCAAAACTTATTGTTAAATTGGTGTTCATGTAGGATTGGGAAACCCAAACCTAAGACCCACACCCCAAACACCTTTACCTTACCAATCACCCATAGACACCTTTAGTCCTTTACTCCTTCCGTGACCACCACACCACTACGGCACTACCCAACCCATGAACTACCACTGGCCCACTCGCTCCGACGACCACCCAAAATTCACCCATAAAACCACCACATTCACGCCCACGACCACGACCACCAACTCACTAGACATCACCCTCACTACCCAACCACCGCTTCCAGCATGAGCCACCACACCCTAACCCCGACACCACCGAAATCACCAGCAGCAACCGATAAATTAACAAATTTACACTTAATTACACTCAGTTCTTTTAAGTTGTTCAGCAATAATGGCGGTTAGGTTAGTAAATTTAATTGATTAATTTGATCGAACATGGAAAATGAAGGATACCCATAAAATTCACACTATCTCAAATGGGTACCAATCAACTTCAATTCCTCTAGTTCTTCTGCTAATTGTGTATCACAAAGTAGTTGTTAAATTGAACAAATTGAGAAATTTGATTAATCATATCAATTGAATTATAAAAGGGGGGGAGAGAGATCCAGTAATGGAAAAGGCACCCACTCCATGCCGGAAACAGGTGAGGTTCAGTCGGCCATCGAAAATAGGCGAGTCGAGGTTGGCGTCGGCGGACTTCGCCAAGTTTAATGGTGAGTTCAATGTCGAGAATGGTGGTAGTCGGAGTTGGAATTGGGTGGTTGTTTTATTTAGGTTTAAGGGAAGTTGTGAATGGTGGTGGTGGAGAGGGAGATCGTGGGAGGTGTCGCCGGAGTATGGAGCCTCCCATGGTGGGCTTCGGGTAAGGTATGGTTGTGCAATGGTGGTGGAGTGGTGGTAAGAACAATAGTTGAATTAGAGGCTGGTGGGCATGGTTGTGAGATGAGAGGATGGGGAAGATGGGTTAGGTTTGGGATATCAAAGCCTAGTTGGACACCAATTTGACAATAAGTTTTAGTTCCAAACCAAAACAACAATTTTTTTATTTTTAAACATTATTTTAGCAAAAGATTCGATTTTTCACGGGTACAAAACTAGTTAATGTATTTAAAAAGTAAAGTTAAATTATGATTGTTTATTTGTATTTACAACGGCCAAACACAATCACACAAAGCATCGACTCTATATACAACAGTTCAATTCGACAATTCTCGTGCCATATCTCGGGCCGAGCTGGTTCAGGCCCGTCAGGCCTAGCTTGCTCGTGCCTCGGGTCGGGCCGTGTCTAGCCACAGGATTTTCCCTATTTCAGTGTCGCGGCCCACCCCTAACCCATTTTTCCGGACCCGGGCCGGTCCTGGGCTGGTCCACACTGTTTACCCGACTCGTGCCGTGATTGGGCCGCCCGGCGTGCTGTGGCCCGAAATGCTAAGCTCTAGTGCCTATATATAAACCTGGAGCCAACACAACATTTATACTTAACAAAACCGTATTTGGTTCCATAAAACGTTGTTTTCTGTTTTCTTAGACAATTTCTTATTAAGGATGGGTTCATATGAGGAACCTAAGTCACTCCAAAAAGGGAATGGTAATGCCACCATCCTATCAATTGGTACTGCCAACCCATCCAACGAAATGACTCAAGAAGAGTTTGTTAATTTCTATTTCCGGGTTACCAATTGGGGAGATGATATGACTGAAATTAAGGAGAAATTCAAGCTAATCTGTATGTATTCTATCCTCTTCTTATGGGTTTCTTTATACTAACTTAGATTCCATTCTACAGTCCATACAAAACCTCCAGCCAAATTCTCTACCACATAACATTTGATGTAAGTCTTACACTATTATTATGTGCACAAATTCTCATTTAAGACAGCATTATTCGTCTTAAGTTTAAGACGGGTCAAATATCATACCACTTACAAGTATATAAGACAATGCAAATATAATGTTTCTTAGGCATTTTTATATACGCAAGTGATATATATACTTGACGTCTCTTAAGGTTAAGATGAATAGTGACGCATTAATGGAGACATACTATATCATTTGAGCCTATTACACTCCTATTTATATTTAGCTATTTTCCAATTACATTTTTTTATTTATGGCATATGTTGAACCTATACTTAAAATAATAAGTCACACCAGCTAATCTAATCCATCTAATACTATACTATATATAAACCGGAAATTTGGGATTTTAAGTAATGACATAAATATATACAAATTAATTATACTATATAATATTAGATGTATAAATATTCATAATATACTATAAAATTTTAGGAGAGTCATTAATTTAGAGAAAACAATTAAATTTTGATAGTGTAGTTATAATTTGGAAGTAGTAATAAGATGAAAAAGAATACTTATATTACTTTCCTTCACTTAAAATGATCATGTTATTGTGATGTAAATTTGATTTATTTATATTTTGACAATAGTAGTTGCAAAAGTAATAAAATTAGTAATAGTAGTTGCGGCAGTAGTGAAAGAAATAATAGTAGCAACAAAAGTAATAAAAGAAACAACAGTTGTAACTAAAATAGTGAAAGTAACCATATTAATAATAGAAAAATTATCTCATAATTTGGTCGATAGTTTGTCTTAATGATATTTTAAAATATGTCATGATTATAGCAACATGAGTAATTAAAATAATTGTATTAACAACATGAGTAATGAAAGTAACAATAGTAAACGAAAGAGTAGTGTAAATAACAGTAATTAAATACGTATATGCCGATTAATGTAAGTAATTTAATTAACTCAAATTAAAGTGTTGGATTACACAATGATTAAAGGTATGCGATTCTTAAACAAAAATCAAACCCTGCTTAAGGTTATCAATTACCTAGAATGATCTAACCTTACTGAAAAAGTCTAATTATAACCTAATCGAGATCAAAATGATGTTAAACTTATCATGAGTTGCAGGTAAAAAGACTGGAATTAAGAAGCGTTACATGCACTTAACCGAGAAATTCTTAAAGGAGAACCCCCAAATATGTGATGAAAATGCTTCATCCTTCAGCACTCGCGAAGACATACTTATAGACGAAGTCCCAAAACTCGGACATGAAGCATCTCTAAAGGCCATAAGTGAATGGGGACAACCCAAGTCTAAGATCACTCACATTATATTTTGCACTGTATGTGGCATTGCCATGCCAGGGTGTGACTATGAGCTACTCAAACTCCTTGATCTCGGCCCGAGTGTCCAACGATTTATGCTCTACCAACAAGGATGTTATGGAGGCGGTACAGTGTTGCGCTTGGCTAAGCTAATTGTTGAAAATACTCCTGGAGCTCGCGTCCTTGCAGTGTGCTCTGAGTTCAACACTATGTGCTTTCGAGGACCAGGTATAACTCTACTCTCCACATGTATTATACTCCATAATATGCTAGAAATATAGTAGTACGTAATCTGTGTATATAAGCGCATTTTTTTATAATTGTACTCTCTTCATTTCATTTTATTGTCCTACTTTGATTAAATGTCATATTTATGAAAAATAGGTGACACCCCTTGACCAATAAACTTAGAGACAACATATATAAAATGGAAAAGCAGGGGTTGTTTAATTAGGGTATAATACATAGTTCGCTATTTTTACTTATCACATTTAGGCCTCGTTTGATTGCCATACGAGAATTAATTTTCCATGATTTTACAAAACACATGAATTGGCCAATTCATGTGAATTGCCCAAAATTCGTTTGGTTGACATCCGAGAGTTAAATTAACACAGCAGTTTCCAACTACTTAAGGGTGCTAGGTAGTTAAACTCCTCCATTATAGAGGAGTTTGCAATTCATGGGAAAAAAAAATCTCATGATATGGAGGAGTTTGCAATTTATGGGAAAAAAAAAATCCCATGATTTAGGGTAACCAAACATCTCCCATTTTTTCAAATCAATAGGATTTTTCAATTCACCCATTTTTATGGGGGCAACTAAACGAGGCCAATAGGTCAATTAATTTGGAATTTGAATATAAATTACACAAAAAGTGGACAATAAAAATGAAGTGAAAGGATAATTTTAGTATAATATATTTTTCCTAAATCTTTACTGCAAAATATTTCAAAAATTTATATTTTAAAGAAGATATAGATGCAAAAAATAGGGTCTAATTAAACTACGCGGCTTTCTTCAGTAATGTATTTCCGATAGCCGAAGTGCTATTGTTTCCTTTTTAAAGTATGAATTAGTAAGTATCAACTTGAATAAAGTCTATCCATTAAATTAGACCCTTCAAAACACAGTGCTCTAACATTACCACTAGTTTTATTCCCGTGCAAAAAAATGCACGGGGTATTTTAATAGAATTTTTTTACTAAGAAATGTGAAACGGGTAAATATCATGTTCATCATATATAAACTAAGGCAGTTATGAATATTTCATTAATCTGAAAAGATTGAAGACTACAATTACTTAAAAAATTGAAAAATTACGTAAATAAGTAAGTAATATGAAGTATATTTTGTTACTTTGAAAATAAATTTAATACAACTTTTATACCCGTGCAAAAAATGCACGGGTTGAGCAATATTAATTGGTACGGCACTATGGTGGTGGAAGATTTTAGTGAATTTTAGTGACTATTCACAAAATCTCGTTTAAAACGGCAACATCCGTCTTAAGCTTAATACATGTAAAATACCATATCATTTGCAAATATAAGACAAAAAGAAAATATTTAGATAGTAGCAAGAGACTTGTCTTTATATATGCAAGTGATAAATTATTAGGATATTCATTCTACCGTGTACCCCCGAGTTTTTCAGTTTTCTATGTTGCACCATTACTTTTTTTACATTCTACATTGTACCCTTAAACTCCTTAGTTATTTCTCTATCATGAGCTTCGTTAACTCCCACTTAACTTTATCATTATTGTTGTAACGGACAGATACGAGAAAACAAATAACAATCCGTCTTGCTCGTGACGGATAGTAATTGAAGACGGGTCGTCTGTGAGAAGAAATTGGTAGGGGGACAAAGAGGGGACAAGGGGGGACCCCCCATGTGCATCTCCCACTCACCCTAAATGAGTATTTTATGAGGGGAAACGGTACTGTCCGTCACAAGTAAGAATTTGTGTATTTTGTGTACAATAACAAATGTCCCCCTACTTTATCATAAACGTTTTATTAAAGTTAGAAATCTATCACGGTGAGTCACAATTTATAAATAATTATAAAAACTAGGTAGAATTTAGAAATAGACACTCAGATACTATTCATTCTAGACCTTTATAAACGGTGCACATTCTAACATTCTGATGGAGCTAAGACCATCCCCAAGCAGAAAGTCGAGTTAATCGGGTCACTAATATTTTTCCTCTTAATCACACCTTATTTACCTTGATCCACTTTCACCCTCTCAAGCAAAAGGTCACGATCTAGGTCACCAACCCAATCATTTTCCACTTTCCAACATTTCCAATCATTTTGTAAACATACTAATATAATAACTCTTCTAATATAATAAATATTGTAATTTACTTTCTCTTAGATTTCCGTCCTTTGTCTTGATGGTTATCCTTTTTTTTTTGCTTCCAGCCAATGAAAGAGTGTCACCTACCGGGTCACCAACAAGGTCACAGGCAAATTGATCATTTCTTATTCAAGGTCATCCAAATCACCTTATTAATCATATTTTAATGTGTCATTAGACCATCCCCAAGCAGAAGGTCGAGTTAATCGGATCACCAATATTTTTTCTCTTAATTACACATTATTAATCTTGACCCACTTTCACCCTCTCAAGTAGAAGATCATGACCTAGGTTACCAACTCAATCATTTTCCACTTTCCAACATTAATCATTTCTTATCGACCAATAACAATATGACAACATGACATATGTAAGGTCACCAAGAAGGTTACCATTGTCAACTCAAGGTCACAAATTGACCCTTACTTATTCAAGGTCACCAAAATTACATTGTTAATCCTAATGTAAGGTGTCATTAGCATGACCCAACAAGGTCACGACCCAGTTGGTGACCTTACTTGGGCATGGTCTTAGCATGACCAATAAGATCATAACCTAGTTGGTGACCTTACTTGGGCATGGTCTAAAACCACTACCAATAGCGTGCTACAAGACGCTTAAAAGTCTCGAACACTAGTCATTCATTATCGTTTCAAACACTGCCTATCTTCGCATCCCGACTATGAGCTACAACCTACAAATCTACGACCACAATTAATTAACTGCTAGTATTTCAGAGGAGTAAATTCATAAAGATCGTTATATTATTAACTCGTTTATCATTGATTTATACAATAAGAATGTCATATATAAAGAATACACTACACACATACAGAATATGATATAATATCAGTATTATTCTATCTCGACAACATTCCCTAATTATATTATGTCGACGACATAACCTGATATCTCCTAACAATAACCTACCCTATCAAAACTAATCTAGAATCAAATTATATTTGGTTTGAAACCTGAAGGCAGCAAGTCTCCATTCGTCACAAGTTTCTAACGGGTCAAATACTGTACATGTGGGTAGATAAGACAAAACAAATTATTACTCCCTAAACATTCTTCCTTTATCCTATCTACCCATATGTTTTGTGTTTGCAAACTTTGTAACAGATATGCCTGTCACAAATATGTATTTAACTATTAAGTAGGTGCATGAGTGTGAGATTGACCTTGACCAAGTCACATGGTCACCCACCATACCTCTAAAGTCACGTGCAGTGGGGACAGTGTGAAGTGAGTAAGTGAGTGATGATTAAATCGTGTACTTGAATAATACTCAAAGTATGAAGTGAGGTATGTACCTCTCTGTATACTCCAACTCTTTTATGAATTCAGACCATGTGTTTTTTGCTCTCATCTCATTCTTCCCTTTTTCTTTCCCATTCTCCCAACTAACTTCCTTCATCTTTGCATGCCTTATATACCAGACCTTTTTTCTTCTTTGTCAGAGCCTCAGAGGGTATGTGCCCTGCCTTCTCAAGGTTGAGAATTGAGATGCCCCTCTAGGAATTCTAGATAACTTAATACTTAGACCATGCCCAAGCAAGGTCACCAACTGGGTCGTGACCTTGTTGGGTCATGCTAATAACACCTTAAACTAGGATTAACAATGTAATTTTGGTGACCTTGAATAAGTAAGGGTCAATTTGTGACCTTGAGTTGAGAATGATGACCTTGTTGGTGACCTTACATATGTCATGTTGTCATATTGTTATTGGTCAATAAGAAATGATTAATGTTGGAAAGTGGAAAATGATTGGGTTGGTGACCTAGGTTATGACTTTCTGCTTGGGAGGGTGAAAGTGGGTCAAGATAAATAAGGTGTAATTAAGAGGAAAAATATTGGTGACATGATTAACTCGACATTCTGCTTGGGGATGGTCTTACTCTGTCTCGGTCAGAAGTTATCTATTTCTAGTTTTTGTGAGGGGTATTTTAATCATAGTTAAACAAATGATTGAGACATAAAGAATAATAATTATTAAAATAGGGGTGATAATATAATAAAATATAAGACTACTAGTGAGCAACTCAAGCTTGAGCTCAACTCGGCTCGATAACATAACGAGTCAAGCCGAGCTAACATTAGCTCGTCTCGAAAAGTTTGCGAACAGTTCGAATATGTATGATGAGATAATATCTTGATCGAGGTTTATAAAAATATTTATCATGATTATATCTTTGTATAACAATTTCAAATGTTTTCGTTGATCTGCCCACTAATTTTATATATACCATCGCAATCATGTTTCTGAAAATATCAAAAGAAAAAGAAGGCTATAAATTAATAATTATTTGTAGGCTAAAATTAAGCTCGAACTCGGGTGAAAGTTTGCGAGCATGGTAATGAGCTCAAATTTTCAAGCTTGAGCTCAAGTTCTATTTCATAAGCACAAGTTGAGCGAGAGCAAACTCGGGCTCAGCTCGGTATTACCCCTAGTATTAAGCTAAGTGATAGAAACAACCTCAATGTGGAGTTAGATCCTAACTAGAGCTTGTTTTGTAATCTTATGTACCTTGATGTATTAGAATTTAGAGTTCAACATTAGTACTTTCAAAAAATCCTTAATCAAATCATTCTGAGTTCTTGTGATATGTTTACTTTCATTACAGAATCGTGCATCGCAATGTTAATAATTTAACAATTTTAACATACAAAGGTAGTCTTCGAATAAAATATCAAGTTATCAAAATATAATGAGAAACTTGATCAATTTGGTATTTACGTTTTAGACCGATTAAATTGAATTAATCATTATTATGCGACCTTCCAGTCTTACTAAAAATTGGATTGAGACCGATCACTTTCGACATAACATGTACAAAGTATAAAGCAAGAGTTAAAATGGGTAATATAACAGAAGTTATGGTAAATTTACTGATGTTGTGTAGTTCATAATCATCTAACATAAAAGTGGGAGGTATTACAGAGCAATCCGTCTTGCTTGTGACGGATAGTAATGAAGACGGGTCGTCTGTGAGAGGAAATGGGTAGGGGGGACAAAGAGGGGACAAGGGAGGACCCCCCATGTGCATCTCCCACTCACCCTAAATGGGTATTTTGTGAGGGGAAATGTTATCCGTCTCTTATAAAAGACGGAAACTGTCCATCACAAGTAAGAATTTGTGATTACAGAAAGATTGATTAGAAATAACTAAAGATGCATGAAAGAATTTGTGAAAAGGAAAACATGTACTCTAGATTACAACACTTTAATTAATCCTCATCTTATCTTATCTTATCTTAAAGGGTGTGTTAGGCAAGAGTTAAATAGCGATTCGAGAAATAGGAACATACATCAGATGTATTACATCGGACTTTTTTATTTTTGAGTATATGTGCATTTTTTCCGAACTTATTACGTCAGAGTTTTTTTTTTTTTTTTTTGAGCTTACTAACTCAGACTTCATTCTTTTTTTTAGCATATGTGTATTTTTTTTGAGCTTATTAAAGTTTATAAGTTGAATTTTAATTTTTTATCCGTCAAAACTCAAATTTCACTAAACTTATATATAATGTTTTTGAGTTTTGTTGTAATTTTTTTGAGCTTAATATTTAAGTGAATGAACTCAAAAACGTTATAGTAAAACTCATAATTTTTAAAACAAAACTCAAAATTTTTAGTGTAATGCTCAGAAACTATAAAACTAGTGGTAATACATCGGATGTATAATCCACCTACTGCACCCATCATTACTCTGGCCCTTATCTTCGAAGGAACTACACTATTCTCCCGAGGGCCCATTCGTTCCTTTGTACTCAGTCGTGGGCCAAGTCTGTCCGCAAGTGTGGGCCCACTCTCAACCCTAGCATCTAGTCGATCCCACACTATAAAGTTAGTCTCCGGATTCGTGTCAGTTTCAGGCTCAGGATCGGATTCAAGAAGAGTCGGTAGAAGTGCTCGGTCCACCTGGGCTTCGCGATGTTTTCTCTGATCTACAGCATCATCCTTGTAAAACTTCCTTCTAATAGAAAATAAAGGCTCGGTAGTCCACTTTGGATACGATTTAGACACCCAAGTAGAAGCAGCAGGCTCGAGAAAATGCCAAATAGTCTTGCAATTCCAAGAATGGAGCCAAGCCTAGCACCTACCACGAGTGACGCGGAATGGTAAGCCGTCTGTGGCCTCAGTGGATAGAACCATATGTTGACGGCCATACTGACAAATAATTGGGTCCAAATAGAAGAAAGTGGAATAGTCCAAGCCCAACAATGTAATATACTTTGCTTTGTCAATATCAGAAAGCCCAGTAAGTGAATGCAGGCGAAGCCATAGTAAAGACCAGTGAACACGGGGCCCAATGCCGAAAGTTAGGGCCTCACGCCAGTAAGCAACCCCTCTGCCATGTGCAAATCTGGGTTTCCGATTAAATAGACTCCTTATACGTTAGGTCTTCGAGTCCTCAGGTCGATCCAGAAGCCCAAGCCTCTCCATTAGCCAGATATAATTAGAATGGTCAGATGAAAATGAATGAGTAAAAGCCCGCTGAAAAGAAAGAAAGCGGTGGCAAAATGAATAAATAAAAGCCCGCTGAAAAGAAAGAAGGCGGTGGCAAAAGTCTAAAAAAAGAAAGAAATGAAAAAATACGAAAAAAGAGGGAAAAAATGAACATGCAGAAGATGGATTGATCCGGTAAAAGGAACATTCGTGTTGGCCTTGCGAGCATCCAAGCCCCGAATAGTTTAAGAAAGAATGAATAGAGCCAGATTGGCATATTTCTTCATCTGCTCAACGACTCGAATAAGTCTAGCCTGCCCACGACAAGACGGGATTTCGATGCATCTCTCGAAGCAGTACACGTGTAGCATTATGAGACCGAAGGTTCGCCGACGATATATAGTTGCAATAGTGGGATCGTTAGCATTCCGAAAGATTTGGACCAAAGCCAAAGGTCCACTTATTCTCCAACGACCACCGTGTGAGCCTAATCACGGCCCAATCCGAGAAATTCACTGTATTTTCTAGCCCAATCCGATGAGAAGTCGGGTATGACGGGTTCCTGAGATATCTTCCACCCTCCTAAGACAGTACATTCTTCGGGCAAGGGGCAAGTCTCTCCTTCGGGAAAAGCAAAGACATGTTGATCCAGATTCTAGAACCTTAGACATTCGGTCAAAAAACCAGCATCAGTTAGAGCTTGGGTTTCTCGGGGTTTGAAATTCTTAGCCCAGCCTTTCATAGCAACTACAAGAGAATGCATCTTTTTCTAAGAGAAACAATTGTGGAAGAATTGTGATTAGAAGTTATGAACTTCACCCCTATATATATGGAAATACAAGAGTGAAATATGGAAATCTTATCAAATCTCCCACAAATCTTATTGAGATTTGGAAACCATGTGACTACAAGGGATCCGGTCGTGTGAGGCCTTGGTGGGCGTGACCAGACTAAGTCCAGGCCCACATTCGATTCAATTCTTCGCGCTTTTGCGGGATAGTTACCTTTCGCGCGCCGGAAGTGTCAATTTACATTTTTACCCCTAGCAAGTCGTTTTCTCGGAATTGAAATTCCGTGCACATTTATGACTCAAGTTTAGCGGGATAAGCCCATAAGTTGATTACGGGTCAAGTGTCCATGTCATGTTTACCCATCAAAACGCGACTTTTCGAAAATGTCAAAAATCGATTTTCAAAATGATTCAACAAGTTACGCATCTTCGAAGAAGTCTTATTTCAAGTTAAAATGCGGGTCGATGGCCCATTTTCAATGATGATTTATAATCTGGTCGATGACCCATCCGGATCGATGAGCCATCCACCTATTTCAAACCCGGATCGATGATCCTTTCTCTTTCAGAGTCCGGGTCGACGACCCATCCACATTTTTCAAATTCAAAATGATGTTTATGATCCAGGCCGAAATCCCATTTCCAAATAATGTTTACAGCCCAGATTGATGATCCAAACATGCTTCAACTGGGGAAATGTTTTTTATATGTTTACAACCTGGATCAATGATCCAAATGTGGCCCATTTCAAAATAACGTGATCCAGGCCGATGGCCCATTATGTGCCGTATATGTTTTGTTATTGAAGTTTTTTCAGGAAATACTCCAACTGGGGGATCTAAAGTCTCCGACTTTAGATCCTGATACAACTAGGGGCTCTGTCGCCGTTGGCACCAAGACCATTAAGAAATGAACAAATGATATCCACTGAACCAAGAAGTGACACTTCCCGGAAATGTTGAGCTCGAACGAGCACCGATTCGATAAATCATTCCCACAGCGGAATACCGGAATTGATAATATTCCTCACCAGAATGCAAGTGTTAGCAATACTCAAAATGAGTAACCAAATTTCGACCTGAAGCAGCAGAAAGCAACAACCAAGCGGCTCAAACTACGATACGGTTTGATTCCATCACAACGGATACATAGGCGCCTGAGGATAAGGCTCAACCCACCTCTAATGAAAAATGCATGAAGATTTGAAGAAGCATAGGCGTCCAGAACCGTGTTTCAGGTATGATCTCTTCTTATGGTTGGTGAGCGTATATACATAAAGTCTAATGGACTATAAACGACCCTACGGTGCCCTCGAGTCGTGATTACGATCGGCTCATTGACTACTTTGACTATTGCCTTGTCCAAGCCTCAGACAAAGTGGAGGCTCTGTAGATACCTGTATCTGTCGATATTGACATTTACAGAAATCCCGACAAACACCCGATGATGATAGGACAACTAGTGTTCTAAGTTTGACCGTATCATTATTTAAGTTCGTTTTTCGATTAAGAAGAATGTCGTCGATAAATATTTTATTTAAATAAAATATTTTGAACTCTCCGATAAATTCATTTTAGTCAAATTGAGTTTATCAAATAATTTAATTGAAAATAAAAATAAAAGTTTTAAGTTTGAATTTATTTCGATTTGAAAAATCGCGTATTGTATTTTAATTCGATTTGATAAATCGTTTTAATTTGATTTGAAAAATCATATTTTGCAAATGTCGCGTTTGACTCGATGAGTCATTTTACAAGTTTAAGAGTCGTGTTATTTTATCGAGCTTAAAAGTCGATTTAAAAAGTTAATTTTAAAGTCGATTTTAAAACTCGAGTTTAAAACTCGATTTTAGCTTGTTTTCAAGCTCGATTTTAGATGCGGTTTTGGGCCCATTTTAGCACGGTTTTTGAGGCAACCAAAGACCCATATCCTACCTCCCATACCCACCTTAAACCTCTACCAAAACCCCAGCCCAAAACCCTCACTAAACCCTCCAAAAACCAACCCAAACCCACGCATACCTCCCTCCCCGTGCTCTATTTTGGCAGCAGCCATCGAGCCAATTATGGGCTCGATTTCCTCCTTTCCAAGCCACCACACCCATTCACATTCATCCCTATACCTTCCCCTCCAAGTAAGATGTCATATATCACCCAAAACCCTAGTGAACCTAGCCAGAAATCGAGCCCAAGAGTATCCTACTAAAACTGGCTCTTCTCTTGTTCAACCCTATCAACGCTACTTCTACCATTATAAATACCCATTTATGATCACCATTAGCAAATTTTAAAATCATACACAAATTAAACAGAATTAAAAAGCAAAAAACTGTACAAAAAACCCTAATTTGAAGTCGTTACAGTCGCACGAAAATAGGGACACAACTCCCCTGTTTTCCTTCGCCTGTCGTGATTTCAACCTCGATGATATTATTAAAATTCATACTTTCAAGTTTTCAAAACATCTTTCAGATTGAAAATTCGTCAAGAAGTGAAGCCGTGGTGAGCATTCGAAGTCGGGTGCGCAGGACGGGTTCAAAGCACGCATAGTTCGTGTTTTTTAAATTCAATTTCAATTGTTTTCGTCGACGGCCTCTCGGGATAAGTTATTACAATCGAGTCCAAAATTTGTCTTATGTAGCACAACCATCTCACGTTTTTAGGGTCTAGAGTTGACCAATAATTTGTTTAAATTGACTAATCGACGATCAGATTAATGATTGAATGAACTAGACAGTAGGTTTTATTTTATGACCTAAATCGGATTAAATTGATTAAATTGACGATTTTGATTAATTAATCTAGTTGATAATTAGGGTTTAATGATTAGACCTAATAGTTCGCTTAAATCAATAACATAAATAAGACTGATAAAAACCGGTTTTAATTCGACCGATGGCCGAAGGCCACGTGTCCTTCATTTCTCTTTTAAACTTGATTTTTCAACCCGATTTCAACGATTTGCAATTCGGTAGTGTTAATGAAATTAACCTAAGATGTTTTTATTTGATTATTTGAATTTGTTAGATAGAATATCTATTAGTTCATTTAATTAGCATTCACATGTTTTTAATATGAAATAATATTAATATGTTGTAATTAGTCGTATTTGATTCACACTTGATTAGAATTTAAATACGGGTCGGTTTGATTTTGACTGTGTCACCCTTGGGCCGTGTGTCTCCCTTCCTCTTTTGACTTAGAATTTTTGAATTGTTGCTTGTTTCGATTTGATTAATGTTTATGCGGTATTTATTTGAATCTCATGCTAGAATGCTAGATTTAATTTATCATATTATACATTGTTTCGCATTATATGGCAGGATTCTGACTTGACCTAGAATAGGTTATGTATGCATCCCATGGGGTCGTGTGACCGTGTGTTGTAGTCGGCCTAAGGCCTGTTTGTAGATGTATTGTCCTTTCCTATTTGTATGATCCTATGAGTTATAGAAGGTGAGATGCAAGCCGGCTATGACTGATAGGGTTTGGTTGCTTATATGGTA
>JAOWBH010085116.1:0-14572 GCA_028566215.1 Silene coronaria | reverse complement strand
GATAATGTCAAACTCTAGCCAGCCAATCATTACCGATTAGTGTGGATCAGTTGACAATAAAATGTTATTCCCTTATGTATTCTAAAAATGAGATTTTGAAACGTGATCGCATTATTGTCGAGGACACATACTCTAACACATCTAGACACAACCGAAAGAAATAACAACAATTAGTACTTGAAGTTAACCCCAAATTTCCTTGTGATCATATAATACCCCACCTAAAGAAATAAGTTTACGTTCTCGTAACCAAACATACCTGAACGAAAAGATGTGGATAACGTTCTTTCATCGCAATCCTCCAGTTCCCACGTGGTCTCTTCCACGTTATGATTGGTCCACAACACTTTAAGCAACGTTGTCTCGCCGTTCCTAGTCTTGCGTACTTTCCGGTCCAAGATTTCTTTAGGTACCTCAACATAGGTAAGCGCATCATCCAATTCAATCGTCTCAGCCTCAAGCACATGTGTCAGATCGCTGACATACTTTCTCAATTGAGACACATAAAACACATTGTGAACTCGGTCAAGTGTCGGCGGTAGTGCTAAACTGTATATTTTTGAGTGATAAAACACATTGTGAACTCGGTCAAGTGCCGACGGATCGCTGACATACTTTCTCATATTCTAATAATGTGATAAATCCATGATTTAAAACAAATAAAAGTATATTTTATTTCGAAATTTTTGTAGTTCAAATTACTTTCATCATTAGTGTTATTGCTTTGAATACAAAATTTTAGTATAATCACCTATTTTCGAGTTGGGTCATGGGTTTAACTGGTCTTGACCCTAGATATGCGGGCTATTATCGGGTCGGGTCGTTTTCGGATTCGGGTGGAAAAGAGCGGGCTATTTTAGTTCGGATGGTTTTTCAGATCATATCATCTTTTGACTGCAATAAACACAAGGCAAGGACCTAATACTTCACTCGTTGCGAGTCTGAGATCTAACTATTGCAGATCAGCAGATGTACTTAGAGCTGGACACCGGACCGGGTCGGTGCGTGTCGGGCCGAGTTGGAGGCAGACGAGCTGATAGGAAGGGAGCCCGAGCCCACACCACGGGCTATGGGTGATAGCCCTGAACCGGCCCGGTTTGGCAAAAGGGGACGAGCTGGCGGGTTGGGTAAGTGGTTGGGAGCCCGACCCCTGCCTGGCTAAGGGAGTAGGTTGGGCGGGCAGCGGCCGAGTGTTTGTTTGCCCGGCCCGACTAAAGAAGCGGGTTGGGTGGGTTGAGTGTTTGTTTGTCCGGTAGGCCGGGCTGGGCGTTGTGCAGCTCAATGTAATCGGTATTCATTCGGGAAAGTGAGGTTGGTAGACACTAGACACAGACTGACACACACGCACACAAGAGGAACATCCAGGAAAGAGAGAGCTGACATTTCTGAGGATTTGGAATTAGAATACGATTACATTCATGATTCATCCTCAACCAAACACTCTAAAAGACAAACAAATCCCCTTTCAACAATAATTAATTAAAATTCAATAAATCCCTAGAATTTATCACAATTCCAAATTTATTAATTCTTCCATACCCCACTCTTCTCCAAAAAAATCTTTTATCTTGCCCCTTCATATATTCCACATACTATAATGCACTTGTTTATTTCAATTTATTCTATCTAATTCCTCTTTTTATTAAATATAAATCCCCAATTTCATTTCTTTCTCCTTTATTTAACCTAATTTTGCATCTGGGTCCTTCATTTTTGTCGATTTTCATCACTTTTTACTAATTTTATTATCTGGGTAGTGCTTTATTTTGTGGAATATGGATAATTAATGAGAGATTAGGTTGTTTTTTATTATAAAAAGTTTGGATTTTGGGGGTGTTTTTTTGGGCCGAGTGGATTTGATTTGAGGACGATGAGGAATTTATGGGGTGTTTTTGTAGTTTCAGTAATAGTATTATTCGCTGAGTTAGGACGAGTTGATTCAGCTAGGGTTTTCGAGTTGGGTTCTTGCCCTGCTGTTTCCATCACTGATGCGATCTTAGGTTTACGAGAATCGATTTGTCGTATTCATCATTCTTACGACGTCGCTGTTATTGAGGTAATTTGACTGCTTTCCTTTGTGAATTTTATTTTCATAGATTTTAAGTTCTTTGTTTTGATTTTTGATATGAATTAGTTTAGCTCAAGTTGATTATTGGGGTAGGTAAATGATGATTGCTTCGAATCGGGGTCATTCAAGTGTTGATTATGTGAAACACTTGGATGAGATAGGTTCATTTGATGCTTGCTAGTGAAGGATTGTTATGTCGATTTGTTGTCGTACAAGTGCGAATAAGCTGATTTGATAGTGTTTCACATCCCTTGTAATAACACAATTGATGTATTGATCAAGTGGCACCATGTCGAAATTCTAGACTTTTGCTTTTCACTTAATGATGATGTGTTAAATGGCTAAAGATTTGATGTTTGCTAATTAGAGAGGAACTAAATTTTGGATGATTTGGAAAGAGCATGTTTGCTAAAGTGGCGTTGAACAATGTGTTGATGTCGTGGAAAATATGAGGCCTTGTAAAGGAGCCCGTAAAATTTTAAGTAGTGTAGAAGCATATGATTCCTTCACCATTTCTTGTCTTTAAATTGTATGTCGTCGTTCGATAGTTGAAGAAGGGAGCTATCAAATAGTACTTTCTGACAGAACTGTCCATTTTTCATATAGAATGTAAAGAAACTGAATCAAGAATCACAAACATGGATTCCGAACTTTGGCATGTGCAGTTACTTATGATTCCGTCCCATGGTTACCTACTTGTTTATGAATACCGGTCACATTTGATAGGAGAAACCCTCGCATAGAATGTATATCATATTGATCTTAGTGGGTTTTTGGTTGGAGCTTTTGGAATGGATTCAATCCATTCTAGTGTTTGGTTGGAGGCTTTTGGAATGGAGATAGATACCCCATGGATTCTAATTCCATACCAACCTCTGGAATCCCATACACATGTATACACCCAAGTTTCTAACTCCATCCACCCTATTACTACTACTGTATCAGTCTATCCATTCCAGGATCGAACCAAACACTTGTAAGCAAGTATGGGGTTCTAACTCAGTAACTCCATCCCTTTATGGAATCACAATCCATTCCAAATTATTTCCAATACTTTGAACCAAATGATCCCTTAAGTCATCGCCTTTATACTTTTATAGAATATGCTTGAACTGACTTGCTATTTGTTGGGCTTACCAAATTTGGTAACCTCACTCTCGCAAGGTTTGTCTAAACATCCAACTTCATCATATATGTTGCAACACACATTTATGCAGTTCGCCTATTATCGTCCTAGTTCTCAAGACTCATGGATGTCCTAGTTGTCTCATCTTGTCACTGTGTATTGATACAGATAGTAGTAAATAACCGTACGATATGATGTTTGATCTCTTCACTGATATGTGAGGTATCTGTCAATTTTCTTGCAGTTTAGACATTCCGAACCATCGGATTACTTTTGACCTTTAATCTCCATCCAGTTATTTAGAATTGCAACATTTGTAAATGACACTAGGTTTTAGGAGAGCAAGTGGTCAAGTGAGATGGTTTTTTCCCCTTCAAATTTGAAGGATATAAAAAAGTAAAGTAGGTGGGCCTTATAGTTACATGGTTATTTTGATTCAAAGTTGAAGAGTACAGTTGTCACTTAACTTAAGAATTCCTGGCCAATGTTTCATCTCCACTTAATTTGCTGAAACTGAAATGTGTTACAGTTCCAAAGAACTGGTGGGTACTACATCATTAGGTAAACATAAGTATGTCTATTTCTAAAATGAAAAGAGAAAAGGCTTGATCCATCTAGATATAATATTCTTTTGACGACATGGTCCTTGTCTCTCACATGCAAGCAAACACACACATAGGGACACATGGAATGATGAAATGGGGGGACGGGCGTGGGTGCACAGAAGAGGTTGGGGGTGGGGGCTTGTAATAGGCTAGACTGAGAGAGATTGAGATAAGAATATGTGAGAATGAGTGGTGTGCGTCCTCTCCCCGTTCTGATTTCTGTGGTGCGCACTTGTGAAAAAGATGTTCAACTTGCAACCATTCTTCTCTTTTGTAAAACATTGCATCTCTATGCAACAAAGATTACTGATTTCTAACTTCTCCAGGATCATTTTTGCACCGATACTATGACAGTTATCTTGTTTTTTTGTTATATTTGTTAGGTTCAGTTGGTGCCATTATACGATCTTTTCTTTTTACATCATCCATTCTGCTCATATCACCCTTTTTTCTTAGTTTTATAAGGCATGCACCTGTGGTTTAAATATCGACCGCGATTCCAAAACATGACTGAGCTAACAAGGTTTTGGAGTTTACCCTGATTACATATTTAGCTGATATTGGCTTCATTCATTGCGAAGTTGTTGAAGTCAGGCCGTGGTTTAGTTCTTCCACGTGCCCCACTGCCCTTTTTGCAAGAAAAGTTGTATTTTCAAATTAAAATTGTGTGACTATGCCTAATCGAAGAGGCTCTATAGGTAAAGAGGTAAAAGTAGGGTCTAATGGGTAAAGGGAATGTCATAATAAAAGAACTAGAAGAAAATTTGTGGAAATTGCATAGTATTGTGCTTCAACAGCCGAGCATTATGCAAAAGGGGCGCGTGTATGGTGTGTTGAGCATTGTGCATTGTGCTTGAGCACAGGTGCATTATTTGGAACTTGGCTAATCTTCCTTATTCTTGATACTACATCTCTTGCCTTTTCTCTCCTGTTTCTAACTTGTGTTTCCTCCAGTCCTCCACTTGCAAATTTAATGTGATGCAACTTGCATATGAGTTTGCTATCATTGATGTTTTTCCTCTTGTTATTTCTATTTTCCAGTAAATATATATTCATTAACAATCACCTTTGTAACTGATGGCATTTCTTTTGGTTTTGAAGGGAGACGAAGGGTCATTGCAGAAGGCACTGCATTTGGTGTACAGTCTTAACCAAGACTATGTAGCTGTACTCTTTTATGCGCATTGGTGCCCATTTTCTAGGAATTTTAGACCAAGCTTTTCCATACTTTCTACCTTGTACCCATCTATTCCCCACTTTGCAATTGCAGAATCGGTTGTGAAACCAAGGTTTGAACTCATCCATCTTCTTTAATGTTCAGGATTGTTATTATTATTTTTTTAAATTTTTTTTTTAAGTATTTATCTCATATGTAATGATCAACATTGCAGCATTCTTTCAAAGTATGGGGTTCATGGGTTTCCAACTCTTTTCCTTTTGAACTCTACAATGCGTGTTCGTTATCGTGGATCACGTAGCCTGAGTTCGCTTGTTTCTTTCTACAGTGATGTCACTGGTAAGCTCTTTTTCCCATTTCAAAGTTTTATATCGTATTCTAAAGCTAAGAGAATGGTTAGATTAAGAATTTTCCCAATATATCTGTAACTAGACCAATTGAATGAGTTGGGGTCCTAACAAATTCAGGTCATTTTTGAGTCAGTTCATACGGGTCATTTGAAGCCGTTCAATTTGGGTTCCAGTCTCCTTTGGGATGTTGTCTTCTGATTTGGGTAGGGTCTATTAAGGTTGGTTCTGCAAGCTCTCATCCATCTACAGCTTATTATCCCTCTCATGTGTTCTTGGTTTTCATCTCTTGCCGTGACTGTTACTCTTCTTCTGTCTGGTTATGACGACATTAGATCTATCAGACACAAATGGTTATAAACTACGGGGTAGGTCACTAACTGTTGCGTTTTGTAGGAATAGAAGGAGACCCGAGAGACCAGTTGCCATTTGACAAAATAGAAAGCGCTTCAAATCAGGAAGGAAATGACAAAGAGGAAGAAGACTGCCCCTTCTCATGGGCAAGATCTCCCGAAAACATGCTTAGGCAAGAGACATATCTGGCTTTAGCCACTACTTTTGTGGTTCTGAGGTTAATGTACCTGGTGTTCCCTTGTCTTCTCGAGTATGCTCGTAGTTGGAGAAGAAACATGCAGTTTGTGAGGGTAACGAACTTGTGGGAGCGTCCTCTGCGATACTTGAAACAAAAGAAAACATTTTTAAGTTCTTTTAGGGATCCCTGCAAAGCAAGTAACTTTCAGGAAGGTGCTATAAACGCCCGAGCCTGGGCATCAAAGTCACTGGCTTCTGCAGTTTCTATAGATGATGCTAGTTCCAGCAGAGTTGTAACGGCAACTGCAAGCCACTGACATTTCCGCCTTCAGATTTTCGGCACTTTTTCTTTCCCTGGTTGCATTATCTTATCATGGGAATTAGCGGGCTTCTGATAGGCCCAGTTTGATCACTGAATGTGACGACAAGTCTTACTCATC
Source organism: Silene coronaria (assembly GCA_028566215.1). Lineage (NCBI taxonomy): Eukaryota > Viridiplantae > Streptophyta > Magnoliopsida > Caryophyllales > Caryophyllaceae > Silene > Silene coronaria. Next base: position 8,278 of record JAOWBH010085116.1, on the reverse strand, counting down.
CTTTCGTGTAACATTATGAGCTATTCGACTGCAAATCGAGGCTTTCTGTGAATAGTTAGATTACAGAAGTGTCAGTCTACATGTTTTTTTTTTTCCATGTATGATGTATTACCAATTTTTTCAGTATTATCCACATTGGGCAACTACCCGAGGTGAAACTCTGGTGGAGGGATGTAAGTGCTTCCCCTTTAAATGTGCATATTGTGACTGAAATTCAGTGATGTTTTTGACCGACTTTGCCTCCGCATTTATTATCTTTCGTCAAGAGTCTTATCTCTTCAGCCGTTGAATCCAAGCTAAACTGAACTGGTATACTCATGCTAATGACTCATGAGCATGAAATTAATAATCTACCGTTGTGGCTCATCTTTTTCCCAAAAAATGCAGATCTTTTTTTTTGGCATCTTGAGAAAACAAGTGCTCAGTAATGAGTTAATTGTGGACTTTTTAAACGAAAAAAAAAAATATTACAATAAGTTGCATTTACAACCCGAGTTCATTAGTAAAGTAGTTGAGCTGGCTATAACGCTAGTAGCGGAGCCATGATTTAACCCTATAAATCTGTCATCTTATCTCAATATATATATGAGTTCTTTCCTCTCCCACAGAACTTCAATTCTGACAGCGCTGAGCTGCTGAGTATCACCCATTGACCTAAAATGTGAAAGAGCTAGTATGTTATCATCACCTCTAAGCGCCAACGGGAAGAAACAATTACATAAATCAACATATATGATATATTAACTAAATCATTCCATTTAGATTCATCTTCGACAAACTGTAACAAAAAGTATTACATTTGTCTAGAAACCACGACGATTAATACTGTACCCACCATCCATTTCCTGCTGATCACCAAAGATTTACATTAAATACTTGTGGCCAAAAAATATGGAGAGAATAAATAAATTTGTGGAGCATGACAATTTTCTTCTTCTTTCTAATAGAAGAAATATAAGTTGAGCAAAAAAAAAGTTTGCTTCAGCTCACAACTATGACTCACAAGGTTCCGTCACCGGAATCTTACGACTATAATAGAGATATCATCTTTGCTTTCCCTTTTCAATGCTTCAGCTACTAATTGCTTTGCCGCCTTATGTGGATCTTTTATCTTCCTTGCAATGTCGACCGCCTCTTGATTGTTCATCACCTGGATGGACGAGTTACAATGTTTTGCTTAAAAACTAATTAGAAGACTTCCTCCATCCCAAGTTTGACTTCCTTTTTCTTAAACCGACGTCAACTTTGACCATCAATTTCTCCATAAATGTGGAAAAACAATGGTCAGGTTTCATTTATAAAAGAATTGTTTTCATATCATTTTTAAACTATTGTATAATGTGAGAAAATATCTATTAAAGTAAGGGTAATAAACCCCCAAAGTCAACTAGGTCAATTGTATATGGAATGATGGAAAATTATTAACTTATTAGTGGAAAACTGTGATGTGGTACAGGGGTCACCTTCCAAAGACCGTCACTTGCGAGTATGAGGATATCGGCATTGATGTCAATATTGGCATCTTGAACATCAGGGTCAGAACGAAGATGTGACTTGAGGCTCTTGTCTCCGAAAGCACGGGAAACTGCTAGCTGACCATTCACTCTAGGGACATCTCCTAATAGATAACATAAATCCCAAGTTATTTTTACAGGTAAGGATGATGTAATCTTACATTTTTATGTACAAGTAGATTAAAACATTGAAGAACTTAGGCTTGGATGCTCGAAAACTCGATAAATATTCATTTTGTTTAGCACCTTGTCACTAAACCTCAAACAATGACATGTATTCATCCTACTGATAACACAACTAAACAGAAGTACAAAAAGAAACATTCAGGAAGTACCAGGAATGATAAAAGTGACATATTATTAGTGTTTGCTCTCACCAAGGTATCCCACGCATTCAGATGATGACAGTAAGTTAAGAAGAAATATATCATCGAAAATAACAGCATAAGCGCCAAACAGAACAATGATCCTGCTCAAAACAACTGATGTCTTGTGAGTTGTCCGCATATTATATGGTCACACGACTCACACCTCACGTTCTACTTACAAGGCGTATGTTACTCAAATTTTGAAGGCAGTGGTGGATTATTTTTCAGGGCTAGGGGCCCACCAGGACCTTCCCGCTTATTACATTCAAATACATTCCGGTATATATAATAATAATATTACTTGAGCTGCTCGGATCAATAGTCGAGTTACGAATATTCAAAACGAAACGAAGGTCTGAGGGTTCAAACCTTAATCCCCTTATTTCTTACTCTTAAGATCCAACACCCTGTATCCATGTACGTCAGTTGACACAGAGACATGTGACACGTTGACACTTCATTTGAAGCATTAAAAACAATATAAAATTAGCAAGTCCGATACTTGGGATTGGGGAATGCACTCATTTAAGAAAATTTTAACCAAGTTAGAAGAATCAAAGGTCACACCACAAACAATTCTCCTGGCTTCGAATGATTTGAGTGGACTATTGAGGAGAGGCGAGATAGGTAAGGACTACGACTGTAAGAAAGCAAATGACAAGATAGGATTTGTTAGTAAACCTGGCATATTTGAAACAAATCCCCCTTTGTCTTCAATGCTTCCTCTCTCTGTGCCGGGTTCATGATCAACACTCATTTGTAAAGCCTGACCCCCTCTTGATAGAACTGCTCGAGAATCTCCTAAATTCGCGATCCATAACTTCCGCCCATTGAAGATAATAGCAGTCACAGCAGTTGAACCACCTCTTGAAAGGTCCGAATTCATAGACAAAATTGCTTTGTCAGTTTTTACATAGGCGTTTGAAATCGCATTTCTAGGGTCGACCCAAAACTCTTCCTGAAAAGCAACCAGGAGATATTCTAAGGTCACATTTCAGAGCAGCTAAAAGAAATATGAAGACTTACAGGAGACGATCTCACATATGACACTAACCCATTGACCATATAGTTAGATGAGAAAAGTACAAGTATTTGAGGCCATCTCGTGCAAGACTCGCATAGTAAATAAGATGAATAATTTTTAACTCAATAACAAACCTCTTTCAGAATGTTTGAAAACAGATTCTTTTGTAGGTAGGAAGGCACACCATTCCCCATATGGCCATCAAATATAGCAAACAGTCCAAGCTCATGCTCTTGCATCTGCTCGAACTTAGCGACATGATAATCTTCCATAGGATGATTAGCTTTACCTTTCACTAGACTGTAACCAAATGTCATTTGACCTTGATGACTTTTACCTTTCCCAGAAGTGCATGAAATCTGATTCCCAGCAATCTAAAATACAGGAAAACCAAACTTAAATTTTGAACCATTCATCTTCAACAATGTGCAATTATGAAGTTATACCTCAGAGATTTTCATAATCCATTAATCCCATGTAATTGCTTTTCGAAACAGAAATCAATTTCAATAGGAACTTAGGGTAACTCAAAACTATTTGTAGGTAAGGTTACGTACATGTAGACCTCCTGAAATTGCCAATGGGGGTACAGCAGCCGAGAATAGCTCTAATAGGGTTTTGAGGCTGAGTACTGGATTACTGATTACCAAAGTTCACATTTTTACGGTCATCTAAAGCAAAATCTTAAAGCATATACACCAAAAATTTTAAAATCCTATACAATAATTTCAAGAATTTGATATTCATATTAGTTCAACAATTTCTTGTTGACATGAAAGTCTAGCTTGGGAGCGATTACCACAATTCTTACATACATAAATTCTCGTGTAAGGCCGCCTTAAGCAAGAGTTTGTGTAAAACAGGTTCTTTGCAACCACTACTGTCATTTTTTGTTCAAGGCACTAAAATTGCTAACTAGAAAATTAACAGAATTAAACACCCACAATAATAGCCTGTTAATCATGTAGACGTCCTGAAATCGTCAATGGCGGCGATACAGCAGCTGAGGATAACTCTAATAGGGTTTTGTGGCTGGTACTGATTACTGATTACCAAGTTCACATCTTTTACTGTAATCTACAACAAAATCTTAAAACACACAACACCAAACAATGAAACAAATCCTATACAACAATTTCAATAATACAAAACCCATATTTTCTCAACAATTACCATAATTATAGATTATTAATTAATCATGAGAAATACTTGGGTATATCAGGTGTAACTCGTCATCGTACACCTCAACAAAGGTTTCTCATTGGTTAGGAAGTACAATGACGTAGTATATCCGGTGTATCGAAATTTGAATCATTAATCATAGCCTAACTGAAAAACAATAAACTAATAAAAAAGTTGCATCAACTGACAGAATTACCTCAGAAGCATTGCAACAACATAACTTGTCCATGTGCGCAATTTGATGATCAACAAGAACAACTTCTACTCCTTGATATTATATAAACAAATAAAAACAACCCATTTACAAATTAGTCACATAGTCAACAAAATATTAAATAATAATAATATAAATGTTAATAAATTGAATTGGGCACATGAAAAATACTTGAAAAAGTACTCACCAAACCCACGTAATTAAGAATATATATATCAGCTTAAATAGTTTAGGAGTCACTGTCTAAGAAGGGATCATTAACAATAGTTGGTATGCATAATCACAATTAATTATGAGAATTTTGAAATTATATGATTTTAATTCTTGAGTAGAAAAAAAAAAGGATTTATACCACAAAAAAAAATGTTATTGAAAATGGTGATTGGGTTGTTGTTGTTGTTGTTAAAGGGTATTTTGAACAATTTTAGTAAGTAATTGATTAAATTTGGAGAGATTAGAATGGAAGAAGAGAGAATGAAATAAAGGAAGAAAGGAAATAATTGACGGGAGAAATGGAAAAAAGAAGAGTTAATTTGGAAGGGGAAAAAGGTGAGATTTTTGGGATGGTAATGTAAATACAAATCTCGTTACGTGTTCTGTCCAAACTTAGAAGGGGTCTATTCATTAAATTGTCTTCAATATTACGAAGGAGATTGCATCAGCTGTCGAAAGAGGATAATCCTGATCAACGCCAAAAAAAAGTGCGGAGCAAAACTGGCTGTCCGATCTGGTTTTGCAAACCGGTTCGAGTACATGTACTCGATTTTAAAAACCATCAATTTCATAACTTGGAACCTTACCTTTTCAATTCGGATATTCGGTTTTTTTGCATTTACCGGTTTTCAAACTCGATTTTGGGATGCTTTTTCCAGTTTCTATATTGCCACATTTCAAACTCAATTCGGAATACTCCCTCAATCCCTATCAATTAATGTCCTTTGATTTTGCCACAAAGACCAAGGAAAGAGGATGAGACCAATTATAAGATGACAAGTGGACCAAATTAGGTACGAATGATCAAATTGCTCATCAAATACAATCCTAAAATATACTAAAGGACAACAATTGACTAAGACACTCCAATGGGATAGGATAACAAATGACCGGGACTGAGGGAGTATTACTCAAGCCATGTTGAATAAAATTATTAGATATAAACGAAAAAACAACCAAATTGAAATAATCAACAAACAAATAAGAAAAATCTCAATAAACTTTACCACTAATTAAAAAATGAATTACAATAGACGAAAACAATGAAAAACCGGACAAAATCATAAAATCAATAATATAAAAATAAGATAGGGTCTTGGTTAAAGTTTGAAAAATCGAAATAATCAATTTCTTTTTTCAAAAAAAAAAAAAATTATTCCAGTTTAAAATTGGTCTCCACTTTGTAAATTTTTCAACCCAGACGCACTCCTTTTTTTTACTTAAAAATTCTGTTCGGGTAAACCTTAAAAAAACCATTTTTCGGGTTCCTTAAATCGGTTTCGGTTTAAAAATACGGTTCGAAATTTTTTTGCTCATTCTATTAGTACACATAAGGCCATAAGGTGTACAAAATTCGGCCCGGACTAGAAAAATGGAGGACCGGACCGGAATCTACCGAGCCAAAATCGGAATTAAAAATTTCGGTCCTGTCTCTGGTCCACCAATTTTTAAGATTCTGGTCCGGTCTTCCGCCGTAATTTTCCATTCTGGACCGAAAAGACAGGAATTAATGTTATTTTATTTATTTTCTTAAAATACTATTTAAAAAAACATTACATGCCTACTTAATCCGGTCCAATCGATTCGAATATTTGGACCGGAATTGTAATACCCCGTATTTACGCGATATTATTATATTATTTTCAACCCGACAATTATTATATTATTATTAATGTTACTATCATTATATTATTACTACATTTTATTATACTATTATTACGACCCGACATTTATGTTACGGGTATGCGTTATTGGAAATTAGTTCCGAGTCGGGTTGACGGGCCATGTAAACCAAATTGGGCCGTGAGTGTGTGTGTTTACGTGACCTAAACCCTTACATTTTACATGAATCCCATCCCAACCCTAAATGCCGTACAAACAAACCCATTTCACATATCAACCGTGAAACCGAGTGTGAATGACGGCAGCGGCTGAGGGTTCTCCGAGGGTAGCACGACAGTCTAGGCGGTGGTTGGTTATTTTCCGAGCAAGTAAGTCCCTTTTCCCGCTGTTTTGTTCATAGTCTGCCGTCGAGTCCCTGTATTTTCGATTCGTGTCGATGTCGGATTATGCGTGTGGTTATAGTTGTAGTTGTTGGCTGGGCATGAGGTCAGTGGGTATGTTGGTCTGGTCTGTTAGGGCCTCGGTGGAGGCTGGTTAGATGGTGGTGGTGGCTGTATACGTGGTGGTTATCGTGGATTGTTGCAGATGGCGGTGTCGGTTTTTCGGTTCTGGTTAGTTGTTTAGGCTGCGACCTTTCAGTGGTTTTACGAACCAGTTGTGATGGGTTGGGGTGAGTCTGCTGTTGGCCGTGACGGGTGGTTAGCCTAGTGGTTGTCGTTCGAAATAGTATTAATGGCGGTGGTCGCGTAATACGGAAACGGAACTTGACAAAGGTGGGTTGTAGGGGCTGTTAGGACGGTGGTCGAGTTGATAAACGTGGTGGTGGTTATGGGTCGAGTCTAAGGGTGGCTAGGGTGGTGGCTATTGGCGTCGTCGTGGGTGTCGCGTGTTTGGTGAAGGAAAACAGGGGATTTGGGTTTGGTGTATGCGTGGGTTGTGACGGGGCTAGGTTCGACCGTGGTCTGACTCAGGGAGGGGAGTTGACCACGGTGGTGGGTCGTGGAGGAGGTCAGGCCGGAGTGGGGGCCTGACGGTGGTGGTGCGGTGGTGAAGCGTGTTTGACGAGGGAGGCTAGGGTCGTGTTTGCGCGTATTTGTATTATTATAATAATAATATAATATTAGTAGTATACGTAGTAATGTTGTATTATAATAATAATATTAGTATTATACGTTAGTTTGTTTAGTGTGGAGTCGGGTTTATGCTTAGACCTTATTCTCTTGTCTTTCATTGTTATTAATGTTTATGCTTAGACCTTGTTTAGTTATTTTAATCATGTTTAGTTTAATCGATTTGTTTATCGTTTTCATTATTGTTTACACCATCATGCGTAGCTAATCCTCTTGTTAGGATTAGGGAAGCCATGGTATGAGGTGATTGTATTTTGGTTGATAGATCTTGCATTAGTTTAAATCTGAGTTATTCATTGTAGCATTGAAAAGCGATTAGTTGATTAAGTCGACGTAATTAATTGATTAATTTGGTAAACTCCGACCTAGATCGAGAGATTGGAAGAAGTGTGATCCGCTGCAATAAATGGAACACACTGCTTAGAACGAGAGTAAATCACTAGTATTTTAGGGTGAATAGTGGACCGAGAGGACCTGTTCATTACCCCTCAGACCGATTATGACTGATCTATCGACCTAGATTCAATCGTTGTAATTTCATGGTGACTCGATATCGTAGCTTTTCCTCCCTATCTGTTTAGACTATTTTTTAGCCCTTTTCTTCTACCCTCACTACTTTTAGTTTAGGAAGCAAAATTCAACAAACAAATCTGTTACCCGATAGACCTAGTTAGACATTTAGAACACGCATTAGTCTCCCTGTGGATACGATCCCGACTTACCTAGCTATATTAGTTAGAGACCAGTTGGTTTATCTTTGGTAGGTATACGATTAGCCTGTCAAATTTTGGCGCCGTTGACGGGGAGACGGTGATTTTTTATATGTTTTCTTAGTTTGTCTTTTGTCTCAGGGAACTTCAGTTCCTTAAGACCGTTCTAATGTTTTCCATCCAGTTTGCACAGGATGAAGATGAGAACTTTCACGATTACATACATAGATGGAAGGATTGGATGCGTTCTCATAATTGCGAAGACACACTTCCACGCCTTACTGTGTGTCTTACCATCAT
>JAOWBH010085115.1:0-23466 GCA_028566215.1 Silene coronaria | reverse complement strand
CTCTGACTGAGCAAGTAATTACAAGAAAAAATTACACCCTAATGCCAAAAATAAATGAATTTGTACGTATTTTTGATAAAAGTTTAGCTAGAATGATAGTCGACTTTGTACAAAATTGACAACTGAATTGATTTGGAAATAATAGTCTTTAGATATTATTATTATCACATGTGTTCTCCAAATCATAGCTTTGTTCTCCTATTCATGAAAATGAAAACACTAAGTGTCTTTTAAGACAGATATAAGATTAAAACGGGTTAAATACACATCATTTGTATAGATAAGACTAGTCTTTTTTCTAATATCTATGCATTTTCTTTTTGTCTTATTTATAAAAGTGGTAACTATTTAACTCGTGTTAAGCTTAAGACGGATTGTGATGAAAATAATACTTGGTACACTTTTGTAGAAGTTACGCGTGTTCAAAATTATTGGTTTTAGCTATACTAATCTATCAATCACTATTTGGGGGGACTTTTAGTAGACTTGTTCATGCCTTGATGCTTATAAAAGCATGCAGCTAAAACCTTGAGAAATTTGTCGGCAACAAGCAAAATACTTGTAATTAATACTCATCCGTAGTATATTATTATGGGTTGTGCAAAGCTCTATTTTCTATTACTGCTTAATTTCGTTGGCCTTTTTGTAAATGTCTATGCCAATAATCTTTCCCCTAATTTTTACTCAAAAACTTGCCCACAAGCTCTTAGTATTGTCAAACAAGGACTTGATGAAGCTATTAAAAACGAGGCTCGAGTTGGAGCTTCCTTACTTCGAGTTCATTTCCATGATTGTTTCGTGGACGTAAGTTACAAAACTAATTAGAGGCCGTTTCAATATATATTTTCATGTTTAAAAATCTAGGCTAATCTGAATTGAAGTTTCAATATATGTGCTAGCTATAATGTTGTTATTTGGATGGTGACGCTAATTTCGTGATAGCACTTTTGTAAATGGTAAACAGGGTTGTGATGGATCAATTTTGTTGGATAATAGCGCGACTATTCAAAGTGAGAAACAAGCGGCTCCTAATAACAATTCAGTCCGAGGGTTTGAAGTGGTGGACCGTATCAAGGCCAAGTTAGAGAATGCTTGCCCTGGAATTGTCTCATGTGCCGATATCCTTGCTATTATTGCTCGTGATGCTGTTATTCATGTAAGTATCGAATTATAAATTTTCACTTTAATTATCTAGTAATTGAAATACTCCGTATATGTATGTGGGTATTTTACATATACATGTGAGTGAATAATAAATGAAAGATATTGGAAAATGCAGTACGGAGGACCAACGTGGGAAGTAAGATTGGGAAGAAGAGACTCACTTATAGCAAACCGAGCCGGAGCCAACAAGACCATCCCTGCGCCCTCCTTCAATCTTACCAATCTTACCTCTAGCTTTGCTGCCCAACATTTATCGTTCAAGGACATGGTTGTCCTTTCGGGTACGCCTTCCCAATCAATTTTAAAAGCGAGTTTATGCTATCATGTGGTACTAAGACGTAATTTCAACTATACAATGTAATAATAGAAATGAATATGATGGTACGTAGTACTAAATTTGTGACTGATGGTGGTTGCAATATAATGTAATTTTTGTAGGTGCGCACACTGTTGGCTTTGCAAGGTGCACAAATTTCCGGTCACATATCTACAACGATACAAACATAGACACTAACTTCGCCAAATCGCTCCAACAAAAATGCTCTAAAACTGGAAATAACAATAATGTTCTTCAGCCTTTAGACCTCCAGACCCGCTTCATTTTTGACAACAAATATTACCAAAATTTATTGGTTCACAAGAGGTTACTTCACTCTGATCAACAACTTTTTAATGGAAACAAAGCCGATAACCTTGTTCAAAAATATGCATCGGACCAATGCAAGTTCTTTGAGGACTTTGCTAAGAGCATTGTCAACATGGGTAATATTAATCCTCTTACCGGAACTAATGGTGAAATCCGACTCAATTGCCGTAAACCAAATTAATTCACTATCTAATGAAAGATTCAAAGTTGACACATTGTTTCAACTTTCAATCTTTAGTCCTCCAAGCTAAGGGCCGTGTTTCTCAAATTAAAGTGTCCATAATCTAATGCAACTATGCCCAAGTAAATGTTCTTTATAATATTTTTATTTGTTATTTTAATCTTTGGTAATTGTTCCATATTTTAGATGGTATTCCTACGTTAATGTTCTTTAATATATAGTACGTGTTTATGAAGTTTTCTTTTGTTAAATTGTAATTGTGTTATTTTTAGTCATGTGTAAGACTATTTTATGCAACATTAGTGTAAGATGGCCCCAGAAATTATCATATTAACTAGTAAAAGCTGTTTATAGTATAATAATAGAAATTTGTTTTAAAGTAAACTTGTATAAGACTCACTTACATAATAATTGTTCCCCTGCTTTTTTATTTCTTTCCAATTAAAAATGGGGATGTACATGCAATAATGTAGATGCGCAATTCTTATGTACGGGCGGGTTAAGGGTGGGATACTATATGTTGGATTATTATGATCCAAAAACATAAGTCAAATAGTTGTTTTCTATAATTAAGTTAGTAGTTGCTAATAAATAATGTATTATGTTAGTGAAACCTAATAGTTACAACATGTACGGCTATATAAGGCTAACTTAATTATTATGTTTATTTTTTGAGTTAGATTACAGATCGAGTAAAGTACAGGTTTAGTTTATATGAATTTCTGGCCGGGTTGAAGTCTAAAAAAGGGTCATTCAACGACTTTTTGCGTCACTTCCTAAAAACCTCAGCTACATTATTTTGATATAAAACCGTATTTTATCAACTCGCTCGGAATCTTTATAATTGATGGGGCACACAATTTAGGCCAAAAACCATTAAGCCCAAATCAAAGTTCAAAGCTCTCTAGGCTCCTATCATGGCCCAAGGGCTCAATGCTAAAGTTCTGCCTCATCCCTGTCTTCCCTTCTTTCTCTGATCTGGACACGACCTTAGGTGATTGTGGTCCGTTCTGTTGCATAAATGAAATTCATCCAACACAGTAAACAACAATGCTTTAACTTGTGAATTGTTACATGTATTAATTATGTACACGTAACAGTTGGGTTGTTAAATGAGAGTTAATTATCAATTATTCCCACCAACAATTCATTCTTGAGTTAACTATAAGATAAGGACTTAAACTTTACAATTTTTTTCAATTAAGGATCTAAACTGTCAAGTTTTCCAGTTAAGGGATTGTAGGCAACTTCCGTTAGTTTTGTCGCTAGAATTTAGAAGCCGGCAAGTACAAATCGATTAACACTAAAGTATGAGCCCATCAACTCATTCTAAGCAATCATTTTACATGAGTCACGATTCTTTGTTCAGTTTTAATTTTCCTACATGAGCAATTGAGCTTAATTATCTCCCTTTTCTAATTTACTTGTCTATCAATACTGGGAATTTCACCTCCTACCTCACGACACTACTGTATCAATGTCAATTTCACCTCCTACTTCATATGCTCCACTTGATACGATTTAAAAGGCCGAAACCGTCTTCCACATTCGCAGATGCACCATAATTTTTGTCATTGCCTTATCAATGATTGATCAAACAAGTAATCAGAGTGAAATGGTTACAATTTAGTCGAAACACTGATGGAATTATATACACATTTTTCATGGAGCTTTTAATGGATCGGGTGTGGAAGATTTCAAACTATATTAGGTGGGAGGTTGCAGGCTGCTTTGTCGTATTGGGAAGAAACATAGTGAGTTGGACCATCTCTTGGAGCTCCATTGTTGTTGATCTATAGGATTGTGGGGAATTATCTTGTCAATAATAATCAAGATCTACGAAAAGGGAAATTTGAGGATGCTTAGATATATTAGGGTCTTTCGTTGATTAAAAATAATGTTGAAGAAGAGAAATTGAAATGGAAAAGAACCTGGAAAAAAGGTAAACCAAATTGATTAGTTGATCTGAGGATTGTCGAGTGTGAATGAAGAAGATAGGAAAATGGACACGGCTGTATAATAAAATGAATATGAGCCTAGAGTTTAACGGAGGTAACGGAAATGGGTATTGAGTCCCTTAACTGGAAAATTTAATAGTATAGGTCCTTAACTGGAATAAAAGGGATAGTTTAGGTCCTTAGCTTAGCCTTAACTCATTCATTCTTTATCACTTACTCCCACGTTAATTTTTTTTTAATATTACACCCAGATTATTAGTTCAGTTCAAAAAGTGCACCCAAAATCACTGTTCCGGCCATTTTTCCGTCAAAGTTCTAATTTTTCGGTTAAAACCTGATTTTTTGACGATTTTACCCTTGATTCTTCTCATATTAAGCTTATGATATCTCCCCTTTTTCCTCCTTTACGTTATAACCAACATACTTTGATTCTCTCTCATGTTCTTCTACAATTATATCCCCAATTTGATTTCAAGAGCTCATAATCAAGGTAAGTTATTCCAAATTGTTTTGTTTAATTTTCTTACGGTTGATGCTATTAAGAACCTTCAATTAACAAGAAATTAGGTTAGAATTTTGGTAGGAAATTTAGGGGAAAAATAAGGTTAAAAGGATGAATTAGGTCAAGTAAATGCAAAATCACATGGGCAAAATAGTCATTTTATAAAAAATTCGCCCGAAAATCGTGGTGGGTGAAAATTTTGACTTGAGCAAATAATTTGGATCTAATAATGTTAAAGTAAAAATTTGACGTTGGAGTAAGTGAAAAAGAGTGGATTGTTGGTGGAAGTAATTGATAATTTACTCTTGAATGAATGTGAATTCATTTGTTCTCACAATGCGTAGAAACATATGAATTGTTATTCATTTATTCGAATTATATGAAAACCTTGCAAAACATATGAATTATGTTAAATCATGTGTGTGTAATGTGAAGTGATTTTATGATTTTAAAATCTAACGTCATTTCACATGGCTATCTCACAAAAAATACAATCAAACAAGGTGACTAGTAAATAAAATTATGGTCGGGGTATGAGGGTGAGAGACAGTATAACGGGTTATAATACAATAATTTAGGAGGTTACTCTAGAGGTGACATTAGTGGCATTTACTAATGTTATTGGAGGTCTATAGCTAGGTTTTTATCCTATATTATTGTTGTAACACCTCTGATTTTCGGATAAACTAAAATTAACTTTTAAATAGAAAACTCGTTAAAATACAGGGATATTATAATCAATATACAAAGTGTATCATTACAAAACTCTTTTATACAAATTAAATCAAAATAGAATAAAACATTTACAAAGTCTTTAATAAAAAGCTTGACTCGAAAATCCTTTAGAATCGCAACGGAAGTCACCTGAAAAGAAATTCAGAAGACAGGAAAGACCTTCCCCCGTGACTGGTAGCCCATAAGGGAGAAACATGCAAGCTAGGGAGCTGAGTACCAAATAATACCTCAATAAAGGTAGCTTAGTTTTGGTCATGGCGTGAAAATACATACACGTAAAAATAAAAATAAAGATAGAGTTAAATAGAAACGCTCATGGCCGATAACTAATCTCAACCTCAAACCCATTCCATATTATTGTTTTAGTACAATATTAATTTCTCACCTCTATAATTAACCAATCTAAACACTCTACTCCGAACTCACTCATAGTTCTGTCACATAATATTGTATTATGAAGTAACCACGTATCGTATTCTCATCGTCGAACCTTAGCCAAGAACAAGGGGTGCGTGAACTGGCGGTAAGACAACCAAACAATATTTCCATCTCAATATCGATTCAAAACTCGATAACAATAAACTCAATAATCAAGGTCGCACATAGACGGTAAGATATAATATGGCATAATGGCCCAATAACTCAATGCCAGTAACCAATCTCAAATTCAATATCAATATCGACAAAGGTTCAAAGAATCATGCTTAACACTTAGAATAAAAATCTAAGCTACTCACTCGCAAGTCAAGGCCAGAGAGTACGACAATCTATATATAATAATAAAAAGTCAAGCTAACCATATATCTTAATTCCACATCAACATTTTTCAAGTATTTAAAAAACCTACCACCACATCACCAAGGCATTAATTAGGAAAAGACCAAAAAAAAAAAATTAAAAGTCACTACATAATAGTATAATACCTTTCCCTCTTATAAAAGGATTTTGGTAATTTTTTTTTTTTTTTTTTTAACTTTGTAAATTAAACGACTTAAACAAAAATTAGACATCAAAGCATATTCTTAATTTTAATTTTATGATTTTATTGTAAAATAAGTTATCGCACACAAAAAAAAAAAAAATCATATTACATCACTATAACTTTTACTCTATTTGTAAATGCTATCCTCTCTTAGTAGTGTAGGACCCGTGTAAAATTACACGGCTATATAAATAATCTTTTATTATTTTATTATTACAACATCATATTAATTTAATTGTGCAATATTATGTTGTATAATTGCACCCGTTAATTTAAATGAATTGGCTACATATTACAAAAGCTTAAAAATATAAAATAGCATATATTTTTCATATTAATACTTCAAATATTATATAACGTAGTAAATTAAAATATGATAATACAAGGATAATATAGAGAGAACCGAGTATATTTTTATATACCCCACGTTATTCTACGAGACAAAAAAAATATATTGCAATGAAAAGAACAAATTAATGCAAAAAAGAGAAATAATAATTACGACCTACGATAAGTGGCGGCTCATGTGAAATTGGCACGGTTAATGATGAAAATATACGAGAAACCTATAAAAAGTTAAGAATATTAGCAAATGATGAAAATGAGCAACAACGCCTATTTAATTAATACGGGAATTTTGTATCATAGTTCCCAATGTCCGATTAAGTAGTTCCATATACCTTCACCTGCTATTACATGTCTACTTACTCATATAATATCTTAATTCATATAAAAAAACAAAAAATATTATGGTTCTTCCCAAATTATATAAATTATAATTCAGGTGAAATATGTTTTTGGAGTATGTGTTAGCAATAAAAATGTCAACATGTTTCATACTAATGAGTTATGCGTTTACTTAAAGAATTAAACTCAAACGCACCCGTAATTTTCACGGGAACAAAAGCTAGTTAAAGATACAATACCGAAAATTCAAGATTATCAAGTCACCAATTCATCATATAACGAGATTTCTTAGCCCAGCTCAAATCAAATGCTACTTCTCAAAGTCATTATCAAATAACTCGTTGTCCAATTAACAAATCTCAATCAATATCAATACTATATATATTAGAAACCGAGGGATTTCATTGTAATTAAATAAATCTAAACAAATTAATTATATTATATAGTTTTTATTCGATAGCGTTATGTGATGGACCCGACCAATGGACTTCAATGTAAATATTATATGGTTTTGGTTAAAGTATAAATTTAGAAAACACCAAAATATGGTGTTTTTTTCCTTAAAAGTAAACATGCCCACTTATGGTATTAATTAGTACCATCATAGAATTATATATTAAATTAAAAATCTATGCAATTTTATTAAAATATATATTTTATTAGATGTATTGAGATTTTAATTATTTAACATACACAAATATAATATAAATAGGTTATATTTTTGAGGCCATTAAAAGTTAAATAAATCAAACTAGATTCCAAAATATATTCCATAATTTTTTCGATTTGATTTAATGCGTATATGTTATATATTTATATAAATATATAAGCCTCTTAAAGTTGTATGCCTAAGTAGTTAAACTAATAATAGAGTAAGGATCATAGAAGCCCACTTAGGATATTTGAGTCCCTAGGTCCTATTATGGACCCTTAGATGAGAAATATGAATGGTTGAGATGGAAGGTTATTAATTACTTAATTAACCCACACTCTCTCTACATTCACTAATCCACTTTAATTAAAAATTAATTCACTATATATAATTTATTTACCCACTCCTTTCTCTCTCATCTCATAAAAATACAATACAAATCATTCAACTTCTCCCACTAAATCCCAATTAAATAACCCCCAAAAAAAAACCTCTTCTTCCTCACCAACAAACCCAACGACATACCACCACCCACACCCACCACGTCTGCGACGGCCACAACCACCATCCCCAACACCAGTTTTGCCACCTACACCACGTCCCCAACACCGCTTGCCGTTGACCGCCGTCACAGCCCAACAACCACCATGACCCTCCTTTCTCTTTTTCCTCTCAATCTCTCTTGCCACCAACCACCACCCTCCGACACCACTACCACCACTCTCACAGCCCCTCGCCGCCATCGTCGCCACCATCCCAGATCTGTTACGCCACGCCTGCTTATCCCCTTTCTCTCCTCCCTTGCCGCCTGCCACCACCGACGGCCGCCGCCTCTCTCCTTTCTTTTTTATTCTTCAAATCGCCTGCTTATCCCCTTTCTCTCCTCCCTTGCCGCCTGCCACCACCGACGGCTGCCGCCTCTCCCTCCTTTCTTTTTTATTCTTCAGATCTACTCTTTGGTTTTTTATTTTTTGTTTCTTATTTTTACATGTTTTCAGATTTGTTTTTTATGTTTTCAAATTTGTTTTTCATTTTTTTAATATTCTCATTATTTTAGATTTGTTTTTCATTTCAGATTTGCCTCTTTTTTTTTTTTCCATTTATTCAGATTTGGTTTTGTTTTTTCAAATTTGGCTTTGTGTTTTTGAATTTGTGAGAAAATTGTTGTTGTGTTGTTGCTTTTGTGAGAAAACATGATGTAGATCTAAAAATTTTGGAGGCAAGGGTGGTGTGACGGACTAAAGTTACAGATTTTTTTCTATTAAAGTTACACATGCTACTAAATAAAGTTACGGACTTTTTCTATTAAAGTTACACATGCCACTAAATAAAGTTACAGACTTTTTCTATTAAAGTTACACATGCCAATAAATAAAGTTACATATTTAACAATTGAAGTTGGTTAGACATGTGATAAAGTTGGACAAATTCAAATTTTAGATATACAAAATGATCTTTAAAACTAAAGTTACATCGACAAGGGTTAAAATTACACTAATATAAGATTGAAGTTATACTTGTAAATGACTAAAGTTATATAGTATAAATTTCGTTAAAGTTACAAAATTTACAATAATATATGTCAAAAATTATATGGTAATATAAAATTACACATTTTGAAGGTTAAAGTTACACGTTTTAAAGGTTAAAGTTACACTTGTAAAATATTAAAGTGTCCAAAATTTGATTTAAAATTACAAAATTCAAAATTATTTACATTAAAATCGCTTTTTAGCATAAAGTTACACTGTTCGTGATAAAAGTTACACTCGTTAAACAGTAAAGTGTCATAACTTACCAAAAACTTTAAAGCATGAGAAGATAAAGGTTAAAAAATTAGGAGAAATGAAATGTAATTAATTAGTGTATTAGTAATTTATTAGTAATAAGTGTGTGTTTTGTCCCTAACAACCTTATCTACTCTCTTCATCTCATCCATCCATTTCCTCAATCTAATGGCTCTTAGAAAGACTCATGGCCTTAAAAAATATGATGGACTCATAAGAACCTGACTATATATATATATATATATGTATATATATATTAGGGCTGAGTAAGGGGTGATAATGAGACGCGCCAGCTCACGAGCAACTCGAGTTCAGCTCGGTCAAAGTTCGGCTCGTGCAGGTTGGGCTCGAGCTCGACTCGAGAGCTTAACGAGTCGAGTTGAGCAATGGCTGGCTCGACTCGAAAAGCTCGCAAGTGGCTCGAATTTGTGTGATTAGATAAGATATATTTTTATATCATGATTAGATAAGATATAAAAATATTCTATCATGATATATTTTTGTATCATACATATTACATGCCTCGCTAATTTGCCCAATATTTTTACATTTAACCTTCAAGCCTTATTATTGAAAACATATGAAAGAAAAAAAATCAAAAAATTAATTTTATATAGACTCGATATGAGCTCAAGTTTGACTCGATCTCACATTAACAAGCTCGGGTAAGCAGTAAGCTCGAGTATTGCTTCTTGAGCACAAGCCGAACAAGGTCAAGCTCGGACTCGGCTCGGCTCGGCTCGGCTCGGCTCGTTAAACTTATCAGCCCTTCCGTCAAGTCTGACGTAGTACATCGGTCATCCGAGGTATGTTCTTTTTTCTTCTTTTTTTTTCCGGCCAAAGACCATCCGCGAATTACCATTATATCCATAAACAAGTCATCATCTTCAATCTTCATTCATCTCCATTACTTACTCAAATCTCACAGTCTCACCACACTCATCCACCATACGTCCATACATACATACATACATACCATCGGCATGCTATCTTCATCTATTTTCCCCAATTCAATTTCCTCAATTTCTTCAATTTCCACTAAATTAACAATTACTCCCAAAATCAAATTAAAATCTTTAAAATCAACCTCAACTAACTTTCGCGCCATTTTAAAAACCCCAAATTCAACTGTTTCCGACACCATTGAAAAACCTAGGGTTTTGCTCAATAGTCTTAGAGCTCTAGAATGGGATAAGTTATGCGACGCCGTTTCGTCATTTGCCGGTACTTCAATTGGTCGTCAAGCTTCCAAGGTTTGATTTTGGTTAAGTTTTACGATTTCTCGTTAATTCTTTACATTTGCTTTTTGCGCAATGTTTAATGTTAGCTTTTAGTTCTATCCTAGTTGCACACGTGTTTAAAAAGGAAACGTAAAGAATTGACTGCGACACGAGTTTTGGCGTGACTAAATTATGTGAGTGTTTTTGTTTTGTGTAGGAACAATTGGAGGCGCTTGGTCAGACGTATGAGGAAAGTTTGAGGTTATTAAACGAGACGAATGCCGCGGTTGAAATTCATAAGTATAGTAGTGGAATTATGGAGTTTGCTTCTATTGATGCTCTCTTGGTTTGTGCTTTATTTTATGTTCATTGGATTGTCACATTTTAATTTACTTGTGGTACAATTTGTAGTGTAAGTATTGAGCCGGACAGAGGGAGTAGTAAGGATTGTATAATGTTTAGTGAATGTCGTTATTAATGTGAATTGGAAAAAAATTGGGTGAAATTGTTACATGACAAGGTGTTGTGATTTTGAAGGAGGAATGGATGAGAAAGGCGGGTGATTGTTTTGGAATTGACAAAAGCACCATGTCTCACCACGAGACCGCCTCATTTGAATAAGGACGTGGTTTTTAGTAGCTTTTTTATTGATTTGTTTGTGTGAGCAAGTTTTTATCATTAGTTATTTGGAAACAATCTCTTAATGTCACTAACACTTGTGTAAGGCTGCGTACA
This sequence comes from Silene coronaria, assembly GCA_028566215.1. NCBI lineage: Eukaryota > Viridiplantae > Streptophyta > Magnoliopsida > Caryophyllales > Caryophyllaceae > Silene > Silene coronaria. Next base: position 12,217 of record JAOWBH010085115.1, on the reverse strand, counting down.
CTTGATTGTGGGAGCCCTTGAGGAAATAGGTTAATGTTGTTGTGTTACTTGTGCGAACAAATTTATGTATTCTAAGTTGCTATGCAAACAAATATCCAGCGCACTTTCGTCACAAGGAGACAAGTTTAATGTATGACTTGAGGAATTGGGTAGTGCTGTTGAAATAGTTTGTGGGCTGTGGCAACAGTTTATCCCGTCAAAGTTTGTAGTTTTCAAATCTGTGATTTTGTTTGGTTTTTATAGTGCTGAAGGAATTAGAGGCCAAGCAGTAGGGAAATGTAATTGTTTTTAATCAGTTATTTATTTGTTGTTTCCATATGCACCAGTAAAGGTTTCATATCTCAGTTACTCCATTATTGATCGTATGTATCGCGTAGGTGAGGTCTGGTATTGATCATGCAAGGAGATCCTCCCCGTTGTCAGGTCAAGAAGCAATAGCTGTTGTAGTATTGTTACAATTCGCTGAGGCTTTACAAATGAACATCAAAGCAGCAATCAGGGAAAATGCTGATTTGTACGATCGGTTCGTGCCTCTAGTTGAATCGGTAATTACAAAATGACCCTTTCATGTAACCTATGCTATGTTATCCGTAAGTTGTTTGGTATTGGTTGGAGAGTTTTTGATGTTTTTTTTTTCTGATTCCTGTTGATTCCTCTCTTCTTTAACTCCTTTGCAGATACTGAACTGGGTCATTAGTAAATCACTTGTTAGGTCTGTACTGCGAGTTGTAAGTGAAGATGGCTCCATCAAAGATTCAGCGGTTAGTTGGTTACACTTACATTTGATGCTAAAGTTTAGTTTTCCAGTTTTCTGAAATTTGCAGCTTGTATTTATCTTTGACTAGTATACTTCCAAGTTCTTTTGATGCTATCTTCACTCCTCTCCAAAAAAAAGTTGTGTGAGAGCGTGAGGCCTTGAATTCAGTGATTCAGATTGAGAGTTAACCTTGAATGAGGAGTGGAATGGGTTGTGGCCGAGACATTTAAATAAATGGAGGAATGAGAACACATATTTGTAATTGTACTACAAGATTAAACGATATTATCCAAGAGGATCAAACTTAAGCGTAGTCTAATAAGCATTTTTATCTGATGTATCATTTTCATCTGTGAACTTTCTTCTTTAAACATTTACGTATGATCGGCAGAATTTATGTTTGAAGTCCCCCATACAATCCTTCATGTCAGCTTGTCTTGATTGTTTGTTTCTGTTCTACTTTTGACCTGAATTTTTATTTGCCGCAGAGTGGAAAACTTCAGCAGGCACGTTTGCGGGTTTTGAACCTTGAAAGCAAGGTTAGAGCCTTGAACACTTCTGACATTTTGTTTGCCATACAATACTGTATGACAAATTGACAATAGATGGTGTTTTTGTATAATGTTTACCCTGGATAGTAATGTGCTGATCGATTTTGACATATACGAGTATAAAAAACAATTCTGCTTGGTTTACATTACTTGGCGTATGTATGCCTTCTTATAATGTATGCAGTTATTATGATTGTCTTTACTCTTTAGCATGCAATGTCGGGTACAGTCATCCATTGATTACATTTACTGAACTCAGCATATGATGACTTTAACAGCTAGCTGTTTGTCCTTGTATTTGCATGCCCTCTGCTTTCTGCTAGTTAAACAAAGGCAGTTACTTGTTGGCTTTACTGAGTTTGTCTTCTATGCATCCACCTTGACCTCGAAGGTTGGCTTACCTTTAGACGTGGAAAACGGTCATTGGGGTCGGTTATGCTATCAGGTATTTTGGTATGGTCATTTGCTGGGTAGTGATTATGAGCCATGTCTGAAATGGATCACTTCGGTTTATAAATATCTGTGCTTTTGTTGTTCTTTTATGTAGATAAACTTGATTCATTTTCGGATTGTTTCTAGTCATTATGGGTCATTTTAGACCGGTAACTTTCGATAGGGTCGAGATAGGGATATTTTTGCTAGATCGAGTATTTTTTACATAATCTAATAGAACCTGTGTTTTTCTTATTTGAGTTTGAAAAGGGAAGGGTGAATGAATGTTGGTTTTTTTCGGTGTTTGATGTTTCAAATATGCTTATGAACAATTGTTGTTTGCTATGGGCTTTAGCCTCTCTAGTTATTTACTTTTGTTTGTTAATTTTTTCTTCCACAGTTATATCAACTAATGAATACTCTGATTTCAAACGAAGCAGACAACACAACTTCCTTGGTACGCAAAATCTAATGGCAACAAGGAACTTTTATATGTTCATGGGATTTTGGTTCACCAACTTGTTGTGGTATACAGGAAGCAAGTAATGTTGGTGGGAGATGGTGCATCAGGTTAGGAGCAGGCCAAACCACAAATTTCAAGGGGCTACTGCTCTCAAGGTGAGCCTATGATTTTTGTGGCAATGTACGCTTACATTTTGGGCTTACAGTACATAACTGCCATAATTCTCTTCCTAGTTGTTCTTTCTGTAGTCTCTATCTAGCCACACCAATTTTTTATTTATTTTTAAATATCTTATCATGACTAGATCAATAAAGATTTTGGGTTCAAGGATCTGATGCTGTGTAACAAAAAAAAATTAAAAAGTTGGAGAAATAGCAATAAAAAGCATTTACACCAGAAAGGTAAAGAAGTCCATTATAAATGGATTCCTTATTTATTACTCGACTATATTAACCTTGTAGTGGAGCTGGAGCCGGAAAAGTTATAGAACCGGTCTCTGCTGTGCAGCTAAATGATGAATTATTAGAAGCAAAAGCATCTGTTGCAAATGCTGAGGCTGAAATTCTTTTGGATCTAACTGAGAAGGTAGTGATGGCCTTGTCTGGAGTGTCACACTTTTGTGGAACCGATAACCTGGATACTTTATTGGTGATATTGAGTTTTCCTATAATTTGAACAGATGAAACTGGATGTGGATGACATAGAAAGTCTTTTGAAGAGCATAGTTGAACTTGATGTTGTAAGTCTAGCTTGAAGTCCTTGTTTACATTCATGGTCCTTTTCATTACCTTCTTTGTTACACACTCCTGTTTCTATGTGCTTCTCGAAAAGAATACAACTCCAAATATCAAGTGGAAATATTTGGAAACCGTGCTAACTTTGCTGTTGATACTTATTGTTATTGATACTAGGTACCAACTAATGCCAACTGTTTTGTTCCTTTTTGGACAAGATACCAACTGACCATTTTCATATGAGACTATTATTTGTTATTCAAACATTTTTTTCCCTTAGGATTTTTGTAGGATAATAATACGGAGAATTTGTAAAATGAGGAAGATCAAACTTTACAAGAATTTCTATATTGTTGTATGTGTCCAAGGAACAATAACATTGATGTCTTTTTGACGTCATAATCATATCCATGAATGATGAATTTCTTATCTACTGACATCTCCAATAATAAAGGGGTTGAGGTCAATTGGACAAATCTGGTGTGGAACAACTGGTCTATTCCTAAGCATAGTTTCCTCTCATGGATATATCAACATAAAGGTCTCAATACTAATGAAAAATTGCACAGATTGGGAGTAAGTAACACAGATACCTGCTCCTTGTGTGAAGATGGAACTGAAACTGAAGAACCCTCTTCTTTGCATGCGTCCAGCAAAAGCGTCATCAAGCAAATAGGGGAAAGGGTACGGGTTAATCTACCCACCCAGGATGTTCTCACCTGGAGACTGAACAGGGGATCCTTCGTTATCAGAAGGAACCTCATCAATGCCGTCATTAACTCTAGCACTTACCATGTGTGGCAGCAACGAAACTCTTGTAAGTATGAACAGAAGGTTATGAGACCAGGAAAACTGGTGCAGGTAATTATGGAGGAGCTCCGAGAAAGAATCAGGGGTCATATGGTTATAAAGATCGGTGATGGGGACCGTAGGTGGATTGAGAGGATAATGAAGGGGATTTAGGAGTGGATCTGGCAAAAGGAAGGCGAAGGTTTGAGAAGCAGTGCGACATCTTATTGAGATTGTCGGATTTTGTTTTAGATAGGGTTTCGTGTTAGCCATCTCCAAATCATCTTGGACACAGGTTTTGTTGTTTTTGATGACTATAACTATTACATCATTTTTGCATGGGTTATTTGGGTGTTCAGAATTCAGGAGCAATTTCTTTGAATTCACAACCTTAGTTTTTCATGTTTCGGAAGATTGATACATAAATCATAGAGTCAAACTTATGCTTGTCCTGCCATGATTGTCGAGTGTGGTCATGCTTTTACCTTTTTCTTTACTCTTCGTAATCTGTATTTGTCTGAACTGCTGAACTGCAGATAAATGCGAGAGCAAGTTATGGTCTCTCACTGGGAGGGACATTCCCTAGTTTACTTCAACTTGATGGTAAGAATGCTGCATTATCTTCAGAAGGCTTTTCAACAAAGGATAGTTCTTCTAAACTCTTCCCTTCCACTAAGAAACAATGGAAGCTGTATCTTCCCAAAGCGTATCATCCTCTATTACTTCAACGGCACCGCCATAATCTACTAGAAGCCAGGAAGGAAGTTGCTAATGCCAAGGCTGTACGATAACAAAAACTTATCTATCATTTCCTTGATTTCTTGGCTAAATTTCATGAAAATGGCCACCATTTAATCAGTTGGGACTCAACCTGTACTTTCTGTAGGAACTCAGGAGACGAAGGCTATATGGAGAAAATTTCAGCCAACAAGGAGCTGCACATATAGATATAGAAAAGCTACAAGAGAAGGTATACGTTCGAGTTATGAGTTACTGAAGAGCTAACTGTTCTCTGATGCTGATAACTAAAAATATCATCATGTAAACAAATTCCATCTTTCAGGTTACACAAGTGGAAAATTCTCGCCCTATTCCTTCTGACTTTCTAATTGCAAATAACACTAGTGTTCTGCTCATAACTGGACCAAATACAGGAGGTAAAACCATATGCTTGAAAGCAGTTGGACTGGCCGCCATGATGGCAAAAGCAGGTCAAATTTCCATTTACAACTCGTGAAGAGTCGCTTTGCCTTGTTTCCTTATACATGAGTTTCAAGTCTGTACAATCATAGTTTTCACATGGTAGTTTCTCCATCAATTAACCAAGTAGTTAAACAGGTGGTCTGTTAAACCCTTCCAAAAGCAATTTCTGCATATACATTTGTGTGCTGTTTAGCGTATTAGATGATGCGACCTATGTACAGAGTAATAGAAAGGATGCTGCTACAAGCCTACAACTGAAGCAGTTATGCTTCTCATTTTGCTTACCGTGAATAACATAGCTAAAAAAATTTATGGCCACTTTTACTAAATGACATCATTTGAATCTATGCCAGTCATCTGTAGCTGAAACGGTCTAGAGTACACTTACAATGTTAATTCTCTGGTTTTATTACTTGCTTTTTATGCTTTTTTTGACAATAATTTATTAATATTCTCTTGTCCACAGGTCTTTTTGTGTTATGTTCCGAACCAGCACACATCCCATGGTTTGATTCTGTTTTTGCTGATATTGGTGATGACCAGTCATTGTCACAGTCTCTATCAACCTTCTCTGGGCACCTCAGACAAATTAGTGTAAGTAATATGAAGTACATGCGAGCAGTCGTTAAATTCCAGCAATTTATCTCATTGTCTTGTGATTGTTGATATTTAAAGGCCTTCACACAAGTTTACCGATAGTGAATATGAACTTGTAAGCTTGTTTGCCTTTATGTTATTAGCTTTGTCTGAAATGCACTAGATATCGCTTAATTATTTATTGCACATACTTAACTTTTTTTTGGTCTAGTAGAAACTCTGAACCTCATCACTGTATGTGGAATATCATGAGAACTTTAGAAATCAAATCTTCCATTTTGTCCCCTTCTACGCATTCTTGTGCCATAGTTCATGTATGTGTTTTTACCATTAAACCTTTATTAAAGCTAGTTGGTTTGACTAAAGAAAGAGGAAGACGAGGGTGATTCAGTTATCCTCATATATTTTACCATCCTTGAATTAGTTGCCAGTGACTTGCTCAAATGTTCCAGTATGTTTAATCCTATTCTGATGTATGGCTCACAGGATATTCAAGTCAACTGTACCAGTCGATCCCTGGTGCTTTTGGATGAAGTACGTGTGGATTAACCTTTTCATTACTGTTTTATTTAGGATCTCACCACTTTGTGTATTAGGAAATGCATATCATTTCTATTACCACCGTGGATTCAGACTGAATTGGTTAGGATAGTGCAAGGGAAAGAGGCAAGAGGCCCAAATGTGGTCTTCAAAAATGTCAGCTTTGCCTTACTGTAAGGTGGTAGTAGAAATGATGTTTGTTTCTTGATTTTAGTGCATCAAGTGTAGTTCTTTTTACAAAACAGTGTTTTCTTCAGAACTAATAGCCTTCTGTTAATTTTGAAGGTTGGTGCAGGCACTAATCCACTAGAGGGAGCAGCACTTGGCATGTCTATCCTTGAGTCTTTTGCCGAGGCTCGGGTTTTACTAACCATAGCAACAACGCATCATGGTGAACTCAAAACCCTAAAATACAGGTAAATGATGGGGGCTAAGAAAGTCATAATTCCTTCAATATGAGTTGTAATGCTACCCAACTATTTTAGATGGGTTGGTAAATGATGGGGGCTCACTGTCAATTTATTAGCAATTCCTTTTTAGAGTTATTATTCTTAACTTCTTCTGTGGCCTGTGTTTTTCATTTATATGGTCATCTAAATGAAAATGTTGCTCTGGATCTAGATTATCGAATAGATGTTTACACAAGCACTCAGCAAATCTTATTTGTTTGATCACTTTTTATTGCAGCAATGGTGTGTTTGAGAATGCATGTATGGAGTTTGATGATATCAACTTGAAGCCTACTTATAAGATACTTTGGGGAGTTCCAGGTTTCTATCCCAAAAAATCTGACTAGTACTATATTTGTAAATCATATGCACAATAGTTTGGTAATTATGCCATCACCTGTATTTTCCTGAGTCCAATGCTCATTTTTGCATCTTGCGTTTCACATAATGTTTTTTTTATGTCAGATGCTAATGGTCTAATTCTTTGTTTCAGGGCGTTCAAATGCCATTAATATAGCCAAAAGGCTAGGACTTCCTCAAACTATCGTGAGTAATGCTTGTGCCCTGTATGGAACAGCCAGTGCAGAGATTGATGAGGTAAGAATGATTTCGTCATGCTTCTTATTGATCTAGTTTCACTAAATGGTGCTTATTTAAAGTTTCAAATCTTCAGTAACTAAATGAAGAGGTTTTCTGTTTTCTTCCTTCCATAATTGATGTTACATCTAAATTGCTCTTTTTTTTTCTTTTTTTTTCATTGCAATCTTGTGTCAATCGATTGTGGGTCATCAGCTTTCTGTATATACAATATTGTGCATGATCTACTCAAAACTTACTCCTCACTTTACATTTGTTTTGCTCTGTTTTCTCTTGCTATTGATGGTATAGAGGGCTCTGGGGTAGTTCATCAGTATGTAAATTGTTTGTCTCGCCTTTAACAAGATGAGATTAGCTAAGCCGCTTGTTTTCTCGAGAACCCATAGTTCCAAGTTCTCCAGAAATGTAGAACTGATTTACAAAGAAGTAATGCGAATGTGCGAGAGAGGTTTGGTTTTGAAATAGAAGTATGATCCAATCATTCATCTATGAGAATACCTCTTTCTGTGAAGAACTTTGGTTTTCTTGCTTTTTGTTGTGATTAAGAGACGCTTGTTATTTATTTGTGGTGATCTTTCAGGTTATATTTGGTTTGGAAAAGTTCAAGCATGACGTTGAAGAATATGTGCATGAAGCACAGCATTATTTCACGTGAGAAAATCTTTATCTACTCTCAATGATAGTAACATATCTTCTTGCAATCATGCTGTATAGTGAGAGGAATGATGGGTGGGGGAGTTCGTTATTCATCGTGAACAATAAGGAAAGTTGGTAAATTGTGGCTTGTAAAATTGTAGTTCGTTGAACACTTCGTTTATCAGTTGGGAAGGCTTAGCATTGTCTTGAATGAGAAGTGGTTCATTACTTTGCATGTGCATATATGTTGTGAACTAGTACTCCTGCATTATCAGAATTCAAAAACACTCGGTTAAGAAGATATATAGGAACACCTACAACCTGGGATTATCATTAGTTTACATTCAAACTGTTCTACATTCTGCGAGGCTTTCGGAAACTACTAAACCTCAATAGGAAACAAACTAAACCGCTTTGTTTAAAGGACATATATACCTTACATAAGCTTCTTTTTCTAATGTCTATCTTGCAGGCTTTCGAAGGAACTTCATGGGAAAGTATTACTTGCCCAAAGGATTATCGCTGATCAAGGTTATGATTTGAAATACCGAAAGATACAAGAGATATCAGAGCTCACATCTGTTGCACGTTCAACTCTTCACATGAAAATGCGTCAATATCGTGAATCTGCCCGTGTGAATCCCCAGCCTCGGGAAGCGGACACGAGGATGCATGGTGCACTTGTAAATAGTCAGCACGCAGCAACCACAAAGACTCAGACTACACCTTCTCAATCACCAGGTATAACCATTTCTTGTTGTTAAGGTTGCTCGAAATTTCTTGATACTTCGCTCACCCAAAGGGTCTAACTAGCTCTTTTTAAGTTGAAGGTGTGGAGAAAAAAACTAAAATTCCCAGAGTTGGTGATATTGTGCATGTTAAGTCCCTTGGAACAAAGGCCAAGGTTCTCAAGGTGGAGCCTTCCAAGGAGGAGATAGTTGTTCAAGCTGGTAACCTCAAGTTAAAGTTGAAATTTTCTGCTGTCAAGACCTGACATGTGAAGAGAGCTCGCTAACATGTATACCGTGTCATATTTGTCGGTGGTCGCCATGTTGCCAACAGTACTTTCATCACGACATAGATTCCTGGTATGTTATCAGGATTCCTGGTACGTTATCAGGTCATGTTTGTTTGTTTTTTCCCGAGAGCACATTCTGTTTCCCCACTGTTCAGTTTTCACCAAACTGATCTGCTGAGTCATTTGCAAATTCATTTTGGATAGGTCATGGGAGATTGGGAGTTATATTTACTAGTTAAGCGGCATGATGTTCATGAGGCAAAAGGTGATATGAAGTTTACATGGGGTTTACTAGTCAACAAACTTTGAAAAGTGGCGCATAGCTCACTGGTCCTTTGGCAAAGTTGAACAGACAGAAGACAGAACATGGCAGGAGATTCAACTAGTGAAGTATACAGAAAATCTGGAATGTTGCACAGGGTCTGATAACAGTTGATCGAATTTCCGAGATGTAGCAAAACAGTGATTATTCAAGGAGTTTATACAAGGGAAATGAGCTTGTATGGGCGTATGGCTCGCATATTTTTCCGATTGTTTTCTGTTGAATGTATATGATGCTAATTTGACATTGATAAGTATATATGTAAGAAACAGCTCATATTCTCTTTTATAACACGGAGATTAATGTTGTAAAATATGACGAGCTTGGTATATCATATCTGTTTCTATCACACAAATTTATGAATTTCACAATTCAATATGACGCTACAAATAAATAGCAGTAAGTGGATTATACATCTGATAAAACATGGATTGAACATGAATAACTTTTGCTTTCTTACATGATATGAAGACACATGGCTCATAATTCATACCACATTCGCCACTAGTAATAGCTCGTAACTTGGCCGGGAAATCCAGGATGAAGAGCAAGACAACCAAAGACACGCAACAGCAGAACATAGGTATAGGACCAAAGATCCATAGAAACAATGGAAAGGAAAAGTAGAAGGCGCGGCCAGAAGTAGCCTTCGGCGGTAACAATCCTACTAACAATCCTATTAACATCATACTTCTGTGATGTTTAAGCAGAAAATGGCTGCAATGGGCAAAACATCATCGGTGACGCAGTTAACCTGTTTCGGAAGAAGAGTCCTGATGCTCTGCGATTAAGATAGACTTTCCTAGTTTCCAGCCTTTTCACACTGAGTACTGTGCGGTAGAATCCCCATCTAGTTTGAACGGAACAATAGAGATAAGGGTATATACTATATAGTGTATCTTCAAAGCAAAATCATTATTCTTTGTAGCAATTACACCTTTTTAGGTGTTTATATGGCTTTCAGATTCCAGCTTATAATAGCAACATAATATGTTTACATTGCAGAATATTCTATTGAGGTGATCTTTTTTCCCAAATTCCAATGAAAATAAAGACTCGTATTCTTTATTCCGATTCTAGATAGAATAACACGAAATGATTCATTAAACTTGATGCTTTTTTTTTCCTTTTTTTTTTAATATCGTGAAGTATCATTTATTTGCCTGTATTTCTCATCGCAATTTTCATCCTAGATCATTTGTAATTAGTCTCTTTATGTTGCCATCACAAGGGTGCGGCTACATATATTTGATCCTCCTTTACTCCGTAATTTGCGGGAGCCCTTGAGGTTCTACCGAATATTTACTTAAACCAGAAACTGCCTTTAATGTGTCACACAAGCAAGGCCCTCACAAGAACATTTTCTCAATAATTTTTATAAAAAAAAAATCCCTTATGAAAATCCAAATGAAATAAAGAAAGGGATTTCTTTTAGTTGAGGCCATCCTTGATAAAAGAAATCCAAAATCCCAAGAAAGTGTAGCAAAGCAACGTAGGGTTTAGGACATCCATTGTCGGATTTTTAATACCCACCCAATATTATTTATAAATGTTCAAATCTGCTACATAATTTTAGCCTATACCCTATTTTTCTTAGAAGTCCTCTAATAATGCATGGAAAACCATTCTTTATACTATTTTCTACCTTAATAACTGCCCTAATATCTTTCATCTTTCCCTATTCAGTTTCCAGCACATTTACCATTACAAATTTTTGCCCATTCACAATATGGCCCGGGACGTTATCCGGGGCAGGCACACCACCTCTGTCCACCACTGGGTTTAAATTAGATTCGGGTGAAAGCGTGAGAATAGAAACGGTTGCAGGGTGGTCAGGGAGGATATGGGCACGTACAGGATGCAACTTTGATCAGAATGGAATGGGGAAGTGTGTGACTGGTGACTGTGGTGGTAAATTAGAATGTCATGGTAGTGGAGCGACTCCACCGGCTTCTCTCTTTGAAATTACATTTGGTCAAGGTGACGGCAAAGATTTCTATGATGTTAGCCTCGTGGATGGATACAATCTGCCGCTTGTTGCTTGGCCTACTGGTGCTACTGGATGCAATGCCACCGGCTGTGTTTCTGACATCAACATGGGTAATTGACAGCCAAAAATGTTACATTAAATTGTGATCATATAGTTTCAAACAAAGTTTCGGGTAACACTGATGTAGAATAGAACATGTTGGACTTGAAAGGTTTTGGTTGAGTCTCAAACGAAAAACACACACAAAAAAAAAGTTAGTAATTCGTTAAACCTCAGGCAGTCCGACTGTAGAACCATATATTGTCCAAGTTTTTGCCTAAAGCTCTTAGTCACGTTACAAATGCATTTTCCGTGATCTTCATTAACATCGTGATGATTTTCCCCTGAAAATGTTTCCAACAGGTTGCCCAAAAGAGCTACAGGTGATGAGCGGGGAAGGAGCAGAACAGGAAGGAGTTGTAGCCTGCAAAAGCGCCTGTGAGGTATTTGGTCTAGATCAGTATTGCTGCAGTGGACATTTTGCGAATCCAACTACATGCAAACCATCCTACTACTCGTCTGTCTTTAAGAGAGCCTGCCCAAGGGCATACAGTTACGCCTTTGATGACGGTACAAGCACATTCACATGCAAGGCGTATAACTATGCTATAGTTTTCTGTCCTAGATCTTCAGTCGGGTAATGCCTGTTTCAACTCCAGTTTTACACATCTATAATTGTTCATGTAGTTTATTTCCCAGCAAACTATAAGTGGGCCTAACCGTCGGAAGGGTTTTCTCTAATATTTGGTGCAGGCCAAAGAAACCCAACACGGGCACAACGAGCACACCACCAAGCACCACATTTTCACCTCCAAGCGGTGGATATGGCTCACCACCACCAACTGGCGGATATGGCTCATTACCAAGCGGGGGATATGGCTCACCACCAAGTGGGGTGTTTGATTCACCACCAAGTTTCAGTGATGGTTCGCCTCCAGGTGGCGGGTCAAGTACTGAACCAAGTTTCTTTAATAAATCCCCACCACTCCGAAAGCACAGTTATGGGGCTTCTGAAGGAGAGGCCTCCTCTTCAGTCACTACCCTACCTCACCCTGCTTTGATTCTTTTAACTTTCAGTTTACTGATGGTGCGCTGAAAAG
>JAOWBH010085005.1:0-14573 GCA_028566215.1 Silene coronaria | reverse complement strand
AAAAACATTACATATAAGCTTAGTGAAATTTGAGTTTTGACGGAAAAAAAATTGAAATCTAACTTATAAACTTTAATGAGCTCAGAAAAAATGCACATATGCTCAAAAACGAGGAAATAAGCTCAAAAAAAATACACATATGTTCAAATACAAATAAAGTATGAAGTAATAAGATCGAAAAAAATACACATGCTCAAAAACAAAAAAGTATGAGGTAGTACATCCGATGTATGTTCCTATTTCTCCACTAGGCCACATGTCCTCTCATATTCCGTAAACTTCTTCATCTGTCTTGTAACTGATGTTTGTTTCTACAATTTGGTCCTGCTCAATGGAATGGAGTAATCCCTCAACTCATGTTAATCTTTATTTTATGTGTTGTGAAGGTTAATGATGACCAATGTACTGGAGATGGATCTACCGATCTCCGAGGGAATCCTGTTCTCAAGAGTAAAACCGGAAACTGGAAAGCATGCCCCTTCATTCTTGGTAAATGAGAAAACTCTTCAGTTCCTCACATCGATTGCCCATCACAAAAACGTTTATATTTTTAACATCTTCGTAAACTTTTTTCTTTGCAGGTACCGAATGTTGTGAGCGTCTTGCTTATTATGGCATTGCAACTAATCTTGTCAGTTACCTCACCACCAAATTGCACGAAGGAAATGCTTATGCTGCTAGGAACGTTACCACCTGGTCAGGCACATGTTACCTTACACCACTTATTGGGGCTGTCTTAGCAGATGCATACTGGGGAAGATATTGGACTATCGCTGTCTTCTCCACGATTTACTTCATTGTAAATTCTGAATCTCCTATCATGTGTCCTAAGCTGTTTCAGTCCCCTTTCCTTTTAATACTATCTAACTGAATTGGTTGATATTTTTCTCTTCTGTATGCTCTGCTATGGGACATAGCACTGAATTCTGCTGATTATATCAGCTGTTTTGATGTCAGTGGGATATGTTATGCTTCAAATATTTGAATCTTAATGTGTAGCCCAAGTCATAACTATTGTGACTCTTAAACTGATGATATGGTGGCCTAAGATGTGCTACTCGACCCTTTCTTTGTTTCCGTATTTCTGTGGTCTTGCTCACATGATATTCCTTGCAACGTGACATCTATGGTGGTTGTAATTTGTAAATATGATTCTGTGACTCTGCAAAATATCCTCTCTTTTTATGCCATAATACATGAGACACTTGACAAAAGTTTAGGTACTATTGATCAATATGACGGATTTGTTTAGATAGACTAGACTGCAAAAATTATGTTGTTTCTCTCTCTCCATATATTTATGTTGCCCCGTTTGACTTTCATGGTCGAGTGATGTTGCTGTTGACCAATATTTTCTTACAATGTACATTAGTTACAGGATGACAGCTTTTAAAAATAATAATATTAAATCAGTTAGTTTGCTAAAACAAACATTAAGTTTACATTGTATATCAACATAAATCTGGAAATATTGATGGTCAAAGTTGAAGTCACTTGACTGCTCAAGTCAGGGACAACAAATTTTGGTTGGAGGGAGAAATTCCCGATTCAAAACCCTCCCATGCTTCTTCAATTCTTCTCATCAATCTAAAGAGGCTGTTATGACTGCAGGGAATGTGCACGTTGACTCTATCAGCTGCGGTTCCTGCATTTATACCTGCTGAATGTGTGGGTTCAATTTGCCCTTCAGCTACTCCGGCACAGTATGGAGTATTCTTTTTGGGTCTCTATCTAATTGCACTGGGAACTGGAGGGATTAAGCCATGTGTTTCATCGTTTGGTGCTGATCAGTTTGATGACACTGACGCGAATGAGAGGGTAAAGAAGGGATCTTTCTTCAACTGGTTTTATTTCTCCATCAACATTGGTGCCTTTGTATCCAGCACTGTTATTGTTTGGATGCAAGAAAATGCAGGATGGGGTTTAGGCTTCGGAATTCCCGCAATATTCATGGGAATTGCTATTGCCAGTTTCTTTGCTGGGACTCCTCTTTATAGGTTTCAAAAACCTGGGGGAAGCCCGTTGACAAGAATGTGTCAGGTTATCTTTGCATCATTTAGAAAGTGGACCTTGGATGTCCCTCTTGATAGTAGTCTACTTTATGAAACACCAGACAAACATTCAGCTATTGAGGGTAGCCGAAAGCTGGAGCACACTGAGGAATTAACGTAATAATTTTTCTGTTATACATTTCAATTTTATGTTTAGTCAACGGAGTGAGAATTTGTTTCAACTCAAGGTTACCAAAGTGGAATAAGCAAAACCTTACGGCAGCAAAGAATTAGCCTAAAACATGGAGATCGAAATGAAAATACTCAGTTTTTATCTATCAACAGTTTAGCTTATGACCTTATTACCAACCCCCCTCTCCTCCAGATATATGTTGTAATAATCTCGTTTGTCTTTCTGGTGTAGGTGCTTGGATAAAGCCGCTATTGTGTCAGAAGCTGATAGGGAAGACGGGGATTTCTCGAACCCTTGGAAATTATGCACAGTGACACAAGTGGAGGAACTGAAGATCTTGATCAGGATGTTCCCTGTTTGGGCAACAGGAATTGTCTTCTCAGCCGTGTATGCCCAGATGTCAACCATGTTCGTTGAACAGGGAACAGTCATGGACAGAAGAGTCGGGTCCTTCACGATTCCAGCAGCCTCTCTGTCAACATTTGACGTCATCAGTGTAATTTTTTGGGTCCCACTCTACGACAGTGTCCTTGTGCCTATTGCTAGGAAGTTCACTGGTAAGGAACGAGGATTCTCCGAGCTGCAGAGAATGGGTATCGGCCTCTTCATCTCCATTCTCTCAATGGTTGCCGCTGCTTTAGTCGAAATTAAAAGATTGCAGATTGCCAAGGACCTCGATTTGCTCGATAAAAACGTGGCAGTCCCCCTTAACATCTTCTGGCAAGTTCCTCAGTACTTTTTGGTAGGGGCAGCTGAGGTATTTACTTTTGTTGGGCAGCTAGAGTTCTTCTATGATCAGTCACCTGACGCCATGCGAAGTTTATGTAGCGCCCTCTCCCTCTTAACAACTTCTCTCGGAAATTACTTGAGCTCGCTGATTGTAACGATTGTGACAGCTGTCACAACTTCTGGTGGTAGGCCCGGGTGGATACCTGATAATCTCAACAACGGCCGCCTTGATAACTTCTTCTGGCTCTTGGCTGGACTAAGTTTCTTGAATATGGTGCTGTATGTTTTCTGTGCAAAGAAGTATAAACAAAAGAAGGCTTCATAACCGAGCCTGTGAAATGATGTGCAGTCTCTGATCTAATAGGCCTTACTGTTAGGCCTGTGATTCTTAACTTTCACCTCAAAGAAGTGAGGGTGTTGTATTTTATAGCTTAGATGGGCTCTTGTGTTATAACTGTTATTTATTCCATTTCGATTCAAATCGATCTTTCTTTGTATATGTTCATTTCTCTTACAAGATTGACTGATTGTTGCCTTGTTGGTCTCAAGTATATTTTCCGTTAAATGGGTATTTTGCAAGTTAAGCTCCTTTTCTCATCATCCCGAGAAATAACTGGTAGTCTGGTCCCTCCTTGGAAGAGAGAAATTTCATGATTTTTATACTAAATAAATAAAAATTATTCAACATTTTTCGAAATTTTTAAATCGGGTATGATCTGTTCATGCCTCCTCCTCCGTATTGGGTCAATGGGCTCGAATTAGCCGAGGAAGGGCCGAAGGGTGGCTGTCAGCTGGAGGTAGGAGTGACAACAGATGACAGTGATCTGATGAGTGGTGATGGTGCATTATTTGTAGGGCTTGCTGTCTTTTTCAAAGTTTTCTTTTTGTATTTAAAAAATATGTTAAATTGTTAGTATTAGAGGTGGCTATCAGCACGGGCTAGCCCGGCCTTCGGGCTCTTTCAGCACACAGCCCGGCCAAGCCCGACCCGACTAGCCCGCCTCCCATCCCTGGCCTGGGTCCCATTTTTCCCAGCCCTGGCCCGTCCTTTTTAGGGAAAAAAATAAAAACAGGTTAGGCCCGCCAGCCCGCCCCGTCCCCAGCCCACCTTGGGCCCTGGCCTGGGTCAAGCATATCCCAGCCCAACCCGGCCAAGCCCGCCCTCCCCCTTGGCCTGGCCCGGGTCTGACCAGGAGAGCCCGGCCCGGCCCGAGTACAGGTCTAGTTAGTATATTCCAAATGGCACGTTGTTTTAGAAAAAAACATATCTGATTGACTTTATAAAATTAATGGTTCAAGAGTATATATCTGCAAGACAACAAATATGACAGTGTAAAAAAAGCAACCAATAGTACAGTGAGAAGATTGAGAAGAAGAGGCAAGTGAAGTTAAAGAGATGAGTACTGATGATGATCAACAGATTTTACTTCTGGAAGACACTCTTCTGCAGGTCTAATCTCTTTGTCCATACCACTTGTTTATTGTCTTACGTGCATTTTGGTTTGTCTCACTGTAATTTCGTCATTAAGTATTGTGTAATACGGTCTTACAGTGTGAGACGATCTTTTAATATATAAAATCAATTTATTGATAGGTTTAAAGGAGTGTTTAACCAATAAAAAGGTCGTCTCACACTGTAAGACAATCTCATCATTCTATGATTTGAGTAATTTACTTCTTGAAAACTGTGGAAAACAAAGGTGAAATCATAGTGGGACAGAGATATATGATATTCATGTTCTCGGTATCAAAAATCTTGGACTGTCATTGGTTTGGGGCATATATCTGAAATTCTGAATGATGCAGTCATGCAGAACAGCAGAAGTAGTCCATAATTGGATAAACCCATTAGTTTAAGAAAAGTTAGCACAAGAGTACCAGTGTCTTCGGAATTTTCAGAAGGAACCGTCATCTTTAGCTGCTATCCGTATGTAGACATTTTGCCTGCTTCTGATCTTGGTTTTGATTCTTTCAGAAAGGGAGCGATACAAGTGGACAGTATACTGGAGATGGTTCTCTTGATTTTCATGGCCGCCCTGTCCTTAAGGGTGAAACTGGAAACTGGAAAGCCTGCCTTTTCATTCTCGGTGAGTTATGATATGGCAGGAAGCCAATGCGACTAAGCCGACGGTATTTTCTTCACATAAACACTACCTCTCGGTATTTCAACAGAAGGTCATGGTTGCATATGTAGTACTCCCTCCATCTTTTCCATTTAGTCCCTCTTTGAGAATTTTCCTTCACAAAAGATTGAGGAATGCAGCTAATGGAAAGAAGGAGGGAGTATTAGATATAGAAAGCAATACCGCATTTGCGTATGAGTTATCGTGATTTTGAATAACACTGTAATCGTTTTCCAAAGCGCTATAAGCTGTAGTAATAAACGAGATCTCTACACCAGATCAAGTCGAGAAGACCTATACTGAAACACGAAATTAAACCTCAAACTTTGATTTAATACAACAGATGCCTACACTCGGCTGCATTACCCCAGCATAGATGAAATATGATGGTTTAAGTAAATTGCTCATAAACTGGTTCTATTCTTCATTGTGATCTAAGCTATAATACGATGTAATGTCTAACGCAATATTTATCTCTTGTCCGTTTGAAAACAACCTCTCGGTTATAACATGGGGGTAAAGGCTACATACATGCCATTGCGACCCCCTTACCCTGGTGTCAAGTAGAGACTGTAAAATGTTACGGATTGGAGTGTATGTGCTTCTAATAAACTGATGTAGCATATACATCAATGAGATATATTTCACGAGTCATTCAAAAACAACCTCTTAATATTGACAATATGTGGGCTAGATTGCATGAATTTGACCTCCTCACCCCACCATAAACAAGAATCTTCAAGACATGAGGGCAATGCTGCGGCTGTCCTCATCAACCATGCCCTTCTTTTTGCAGGTTGTGAATGTTGTGAGCGTTTGGCCTTTTTTGGTATTGATACAAACCTGGTCAATTATCTCACTGAAAAGTTGCACCAAGGAAACGTTTCTGCAGCAAGACTTGTAACCACGTGGTCAGGAACATGCTCCCTTACACCTCTTCTTGGAGCCTTTTTAGCTGATGCATATTGGGGAAGATATTGGACCATTGCTGTTTCCTCTATGGTTTACTTCATCGTAATTTCTAGATGCTCTCTTTTCATTCTCCCTTCTTTTTAGTCTTTTCTTCAGTTTAGGCCATTAATGCTATTCTCTATGCATACATGATTCGAGCTGTTTGATCTGATAGAATAAAAAAGATGACTCATTAAATTATTTACGCTTCTTACATTAGGAAGTAGTTGTCGGTTACATTCAGGAATAACTACTTCCTGTGTTTTTATGCCTGATTTGCTGATTTATTTTTCTCATGCCCAATTATTTGTACTTTGTCTTGAGGTTCCGCTAAGGTGGGATAAGGGGTTTGACGTATACAGTCTTAAAGAGACACTGTTTTTGAATAATCCATGATGAAAATTGCATTAGATATTGATACGTACCACTGCTGCAATTTCTAACAAAGAAGGAAACATGTTTCCATGTTTCTCGTACACTGTAGGGGATGTGCATACTGATACTCTCTGCATCACTTCCTGCACTTAAACCCGCTGAGTGTGTAGATTCAAGTTGTCCACCCGCTTCCCGAGGACTATATGTACTGTTCTTTGCAGGACTTTACCTAATGGCTTTAGGGACCGGAGGGATTAAGCCTTGTGTATCGCCATTTGGTGCTGATCAATTTGACGATACTGACCCTATCGAAAGGGTAAAGAAAGGGTCTTTTTTCAACTGGCTCTTTTTCTCTATTAGCATTGGTTCCCTATTAGCTAGCACTCTAATTGTTTGGATTCAAGAAAATGTTGGCTGGAGCATAGGCTTTACAATTCCTGCACTGTTTATAGGAATTGCTTTTGTAAGCTTCCTTTCTGGAACTCGTCTCTATAGGTTCCAAAAACCTGGAGGAAGCCCATTTACACGAATATATCAGGACATAATTGCAGCAATACGTAAGATTCAACTAGAGGTCCCAAATGGCAGTGATATACCGTATGAAACACTTGAGAAGAATAATTTAGCAGTTGAAGGAAGTCTCAAGACGGAGCACGTTCAGGGCTTAAAGTAAGTTTCTTCTCAACTTATGTCTTCTATCTTTCTTGGTTACTACACTGTTGGATTAGATTATAGGTATATCCTAGTTTCTGACTCGCAACTTAATAGACAAAAACTGTCCTAATACGGATTGTGGTGGGCGCATCTCCAAGACAAAACTAAAATGGAAATGTAAATTATGGGTTAGGACAAAACTAAAATGGAGAATGTTAAGTTGTAAACTACTCGTATTAGCGAGAATTAAGAAATAAGATCATTAAATATATATGCTTCATGCTCTGTGTCTTTCCATTAGTTTTGTCATGTAGTTTCATATTGTATGTGTAGGTTCATACTGTATGAAAACCTGCAGGTACGAGGACAATGTAGCCGTTCCATCAGATGCTCAAATAAGTGTCGGGGATATCTCCAACTCAAGGATCTCGTGTCATGTAGCTGATGTAAAACATTTGACAATCTTGCTAAGAATGTTTCCTATATGGATAACGGGGATAGTGTATTCCGCTGTTTATGCTCAGGCATCCACAGTATTTGTCGAACAAGGCATGGTCATGAACAGATCAATTGGATACCTTACAATTCCCGCAGCTTCCCTATCAATGTTCATTATGATTAGCATTATATTTTGGGTTCCAATTTATGACAAATTTCTGATGCCCTTAGCTACAAAATTCACCGGCATTGAAAAGGGGGTCACGGAACTACAAAGAATTGGTATTGGCTACTTCATCTCGATCCTTTCTATGTTATGTGCTGCATTTGTGGAGATGAGGCGGTTGCAGATTGTTATGGAACTTGGCATTGTCGGTGAACATGTCATCGCTCCTTTGAGTATTTGTTGGCAAATTCCGCAGTATTTGCTGATGGGGGTCGCTGATGCTATTGCATTTGTGGGAAAGCTCGAGTTTTTCTACAATCAGTCACCTGACAACATGAGAAGTTTAAGTACAGCATTGTGTTTGCTGATAACTTCGATGGGGAATTATTTGAGCTCTTTGGTTCTTACTATTATGACCGCTGTTACGACTTGCGGGGGAAGTCAAGGTTGGATACCTGATGATCTGAACAAGGGTCAGCTTCATAAATATTTCTTGCTATGGGCTTGTCTTAGTTTCTTAAACTTGTTAGTGTTTGCATTCTTTGCTATGAGGTACAAAGATAAGAGAATTTTGTAGGATCACGCAGCAAACTTTCTATCAATGTTTCTTCAAACATGTTTTATACCTATCTCTTACAAGACGTACTGGTTATTCGTCTAAATTACATTTTCTTTCAAATGGGTAAAATGTTAGATAGGTTTAGTTCATTTTCGTATACAACAAGTCTCCCTTGTGACGGGCATATCCGTCACAAGTTTTCGACGGGTCAAATACTACCCATATGGTCTTCCTTCTAAAATGTTTGAAATCGAATTTAGTTTAAATAAGATTTATGGAAATTGAAATCTAAAATTTCTTTTAATAATTTTATTTTTTTAGGAAACTAATAACCTAGAGATTTATTTAATTACGAAACTTTCCTAAATTATGTTTAACGACACTTATTACCAAAAATCAACACCCCCAACCTCAACTTTCGTCATCTATATATAAAACCTAGACGATGTTGCATAAACCCATCAAATTTCTTACAACAATTTCCCTATTACTTGTAATTTTAAGTTGGTGAATTCTTATTTCTGGCTCACTTTCAACTTTCATGTCCCTTCATAGCTAAAGTTTAAGGTAATGTTACTCTATGCCCTAACAAAATTTATTTAATTTTCGTATATTGTGTTGATGACGAAGGTTTTTGTGTTTTCACAAATTCTCATTTAAGACGGTGTTTTGTGGGCTTGTTGGTTAATTACTTAACTGTGTAGGTGGAATTCATTTCTGCGTGGTTAGGTTTTTGCAAAATTCTCATAAATAAAATCCGCCTCATAAACTGACCTTCGTGTTATCTAAGGAACTTTATATCTAGAAATGTAACGGAGTATTCTATTTTCTGATGATAGGAATCGTGATACTCATGGCGAACATTCAAATACAAGACGTCCATAACATATGTTGTATAGGCGCAACCAAGGTAGGGGTGTTGAGCACCCTTATAGCCGCGGAGAAGTGGCCACAAAAGAAGTTCGTTATTGTCGGTAAACAAAAAGCTATTGATTTGTGGACGGGGGACAAAGGTTTGCGGTATTTTGAACCAGGTTTATCACAATTATTGTTGTCACAAAATCAAGTTAATGTCAATTTCGAAGCTCCAAATTACCATAATCAAGTAAACTTAGCTGATATGGTCGTGATTGCTGTCGATGTCAATACAAAAATGTATGGCGAAGGTAAAAGGAAAAGATTAGTCTTGAGCAATTTGGATCGGGTGATGAGGGAGGTGCTTTTTGTGGCGCAACAACCAAAAGTGATTGTTATAAAATCTCATCTACCGGCTGATGATGCACTTACCGTTATAAATAACATTATTTCCGGCGTTTGTCCTGCAAATGGAATGACAATAGAGCATCATATATTCTGGGTGCCAGAATTCTTCTCCGCTGGAACAGCATTACAAAGCTTGAGACAACCAACACGGGTTGTAATAACATGTCATCCACTCGATAATAATAATAATAATAATAATAATAATAATGCAAATACAGGCTTGATATCGGATTTTTACTTGGCTGCCCCTACCGGTTGGGTTTTAAACATCAATGACATCATCATAACATCTATCTCATCGGGCATATTAGGCGTTATGGGCACCAATGTCATGTTGGCGATTCAAGCCACCGTGATGAATGCAATGTCTGATATGTGTGAAGAATTGCCCAATTGTGATATCAACGACGTCGAACGAATCATGGATAGTAATCCAAGATTAAATGGCAATCAAAGCTTAAGAGCAAATGCCGGGTTCGGAGGTCCAGAATTATTGAGAGACTTGGCATACTTTACACATTTGGTCATATGAAAGCAGCAGCCCAACTTTTCAACAGTATTATCAAATGCAACATTGACCATCAAGATCATCTGGTAGCAAAGATGTTACAATCGGTAAATACTTTGGAAAACAAAGTCGTGGGCATCTTAGGGTTTTCTTATACAGAAAACACTAATGATGTGATAAACTCAGCCGCCATACGTAAATGTCAACAACTTTGTTTGAAAGGGGTACGAGAACTCAGAATATACGATCCTCATGTCAGTCAGGAAGACATATTGGCATGTTTTCCAGCCAGGATGCTCCCACGCATATCCGTGCAACAAAATTTGGAGGCTATGTGGCAAAGCCCTAAAGTTATTTGCTTCTTGCAACACTGGAATGAGTTTGACAACTTAAATTGGCAACAAATATCCAATCAATTAACCGGAGTAGTGCACTTGTTCGATACTTGTAATGTCCTTCGAGGCCAACTCGAGAATATACAAGCAGCTAATAATCCTAATAAGAGATTTCGTATTCACATCAGCGGACGGCCAACTATACAAGACTATCTATAGTAGTAGGGGAAGATTAAATTGTGTTTTGCATAAATGATTTGTACTAGTTTCCACTTCCAGTAAGCCTTTTTCTATGTTGTAAATTTAATGCATTTCCGTTTATATGGGAAGGGAAGACTTGAGTCGTTCATTGCATCAAGTGACCGCTACTTCTCGAGAAGAAAATAAAGTGCAACCATTTTGATACGTCATTTTGTTTTATCAATAATAGTCAATGACAAAGAGTCGAAGAGTAACGAGTCTTTGGCTAAATTGGAAACTATTGGAAATGAAACTAAGAACTTGTTGTTCATAAGTCATAACTAATTCCGACAATCACACATACGACATAACAATACTACAATAGCAAGTCACTAATTCCGACAATGATACATATAACAATGTTTATCATGATCAGCATTCTGTTTTAGGTTCCTGTTTTTGACAAATTTCTAATGCCCTTCCTATAACTGGTATAGAAAAAGGGTGTCGGAACTACAAAGAATTGGAATCGGTCTACCTCTTGGTCCTTCCTATGTTATGTGCTTCACTTGTGGAGATTAGACGGTTGCAGCTCGTCAAGGAACTTGGGACTGTCGTCAGTGAAAATGTGATCGCTCCTTTGATCATTTGCTGGCAAATTGCAAAGTGCAAATTCCACAGTATTTGCTGATGGGTATTTCTGATGCAATTACATATGTGGGAAAGCTGTAGTTTTTCTACAACCAGTCACCTGACAACATGAGATGTGCAAGTACAGCATTGTGTTTGATGCAAATTTGATGCTTTACTTACAATATAAACATAAAGTTCGATTGTAGATTTTTTTTTTTTGGTTACAAGAAGTGGTATAAACCGAAATTAAAAAGGAAGAAAAACAAACAAACTAGAAAGCGTAAAAAGGAACTATTCGTGGCCAGGAAACTCCACCAATATCTTGTTGCATCAACCGAAATAAGTGGTTCGGAATTCCATCCGGTTCCCAAATGACCACCTGCTGAGTTTGGTCCACCCCGACATTAGCAAGCCAGTCCGCACATCCATTAGCCTCGCGATAAATGTGATGCATTTCTATATTCCAAGGATGGTCCTGTATATGATTATAATTTTACTGATGCCAAAAAAAAAAAAAGGATGGTCCTGTATGAAACACTTGCAAATTTGGACAAGTTGAGTATGCGCATTTGGTACCTCCCCATTCACATCCAATAAGCTCATGACCACTCGTGAGTCCGTTTGAATCACTAAACGATGTATCGATCTTTCTTTAGCAATGGCCAAACCATGCTTTAGTGCCATCAATTCAGCCCGTGTGACCGTTGCTAGTCCCAATCTCTCACTAAAGGCCAGAATAATATTACCAGCTGCATCTCGGAAAATTCCACCAGCACCCGATGGACCGGGAATTGTAGATATGTAATGTAGTATTTGAGTTTCGAATTTATTTGTTTAAAACAATTAATAATCAGAGGTTTTTTATTCCAGTTGGTCTCTCTTGACGAACATATCTATTTAGATGGAAGAAACTTTTTGCTAGACTACTTTTTCAATTTTACAGGATATGCCACCCTAAACAAATATTTGTGCTTTTAACCCACTTTTTAAATTATACCGTAAATGAGATATCACGGCATAACTCTTGTCATCAATTCATACATAGACTTGGTAAAATAAACCAGAGCGCAAAATTGACACTGACTGGAAACTTGAACTGCATAAGTCGAAGTGCATCCAAAACTTGAGTCAACCTGAATCAAATCTAAATTGAATAGAATTCGAGATCAACCTAATTTTTGAATGAAACCACTCAGGTCCGTCTTAAGCATGGTGCTCTATGTGCACTAGCACTGGGCCTCCAAATTTATGGGCCCAAATTTTGGCATACTCATATGTTTTAAATTTAAAAAAAAAAAATTGTAAGCAATGAAGCACGGCTTCAGCCTTCAATCTCCATGGCTGACTGTTCCAATTTCCAAACTTACAACCGCCTTCCCCAAATATTTAATTTCCTTCCCTAAAAAGTTAAATTTGCTCTTTAATCTCCCAAAAATTAATCTAATGTTACTTTTTTAATCTTTAAATATAAATATCCCAAATCAATTCCTCATAAATTATTCCAAATTTACAATTAGACAAATTTGGAATCAAAAGTCATAACTTTACAACACAATCCGTTTTAATTTTCTATAAAATTCTAGATTTATACTTAAATTTCAAAGACATCGAATAAGATATAATATTTCCTCATCTTAATAAATTTCGTGTTTTATATGTTATTGAATAACATTACATAACTCATCCGTTGGATGCTTGTGGGTAGTATGTTGTTGAATATTGTGTTTTTATTTTAGTGTAATCCAGATATTCAATGGCTGTACACCCTACACCGTACAAGTAATTTAGAATTTGCTAGTTTGTAAGATTTGTATCTGAACTTTGCAGTACGCTGGTATCCAGTCGCTGGTTAATTATTTCAAGTGATAATGTCGATTTCTTATAAATCTTGCATTATTTTTCTTTCATATTATTGACGTATTAATATGTTATACGGAGTATATTGACAAATGTGAAGCCTCATTTTTTTTTTTTGCACCGGATCTCCACTTTTCTTGAGACGGCCCTGTAAAAACTTAATTGAACTTTAGATCTTTTTAAATAAATTTATCAAGTCTCAATTTTCTTTTCTTTTCATACGTATGTGAACATCCCTAGCTCTGTTTGGTAAAACTAACTGAAAAGGTAGCTGAAAACCTGAAAAGGTAGCTGAAAACCTGAAAAAGTAGCTGAAAATTATGACCTGAAAATGTACCTGATTTTTGTTAAAACTGTTTGGAAACAAGCTGAAAAGGTAGCTGATATTTGGTCAAATGGCATAAAGGGACATGGTTTATTATTATCGTTTATTAAGTTTTTAATATTATTGTTGTGTTATTATCGTTGCTGACCTTGCCGTTGTTAGTAATTATAACGTACTGTGATTTTTTTCCACTACATTTGCACAAGTCTCCAACATGTTACAAAATGAATGAAAACAATAACTAATAAATCACGATTACGTAAAAAAAAAAAAAACTCGACAATATCTCATAAAAATGTGTATTTTTGAATACGACATTAGTTTTCTATTAAACCATGCATAAAAATAATAATTATGTTGCAATACAAATTAAAGTAGATATAGAAGGTTGAAGGGCAAAAAAGGAAGTTAGATTATAATCAGATACCTGAAATATCAAATGGTACCCTAGGTAACATTTCATTTCAGGTACCTTATTTAGCTAAAAATGCTACTTGTCAAACATGTCTAAAAAAATAAGCTACCTGAAACTTTTGATAAAAAAACCACTTTGGTGAAAAAGGTACGTGAAATGCGCTGTCAAACGGAGCCTAATTAGTGCATATATTAACCATATTACTTTGAGATATATTAAATATACTCCCTATCCCAGTCAATTGCTCTCTTTTGCCTTTTACACGTTTGTCGGGGTTAATTTCATTTTCTAATTACTTTTACTTATATTAGTGTGAAAATTATAAAATTTTGATATTCTTAACGTACTCATTAAGATGAATCAAACAATAACCCTCATGACTATATCTTGTGTTATGCATTGGAAATTATTTTAAGGATCCTCTTTCTTTATGAATAGTGTCCAAAAAGCAAAGGACAACAACTGACCGAGACAGAAAGTGTAAAGTTTTAATGAAAATATTGTGAATGTCGTCCCAATTTGCTGAAATCTAATTCTGTGATTTCCAACTCGTATTTCGTCTGATCCAATTAATCCAACCCAAACTCGTAAAATAAATGCCGAAATAAACCGGCGCGATTTTAATACTAACCGTAGGTCTGGCAACATGGGTCAGACGTGAATAACCCGACCCGAAAAGGCTGACCTGAGACCCCAAAGACACCCGAACTTGCTTGACCCGAATATGACTCGAAATCCGAATTCTCCCGATCCGACCTGTACCTTGTCTAACCCAATGTTGACCCGGCCCGAAAAGACCCAACTCATAAAGTCATAATTGACCTGATCTGAAATACCTTGAAATTAGGGGTGTTCATCGATCCGGTCCTGGACCGGAC
>JAOWBH010084785.1:0-14589 GCA_028566215.1 Silene coronaria | reverse complement strand
TTATCAGCAAATCACGATTCTTCAAATATATCTCTTAATGCGTCAAAATGGTCAATCTACTTACGTTTACGTAAAACCTATGTATAATTTATATAAGTACAACTTCTAGACAAGTATAAAAAGTAATAAAATAGGTGCGCATAATAAGGCTGCGTAAAAGGAAATGGGAAGAAAATGTAAACATGAAGGGAGTAATAAAAAACATAATGCTATTGTGTTTTCTTACTTTATTTAGTTTCAGTAGGTCTTGCTTGTGTCGGTCACAAATTTGTGATGTCTCACAATCATCTCTCACTTGTCCTCCCACCTACCTCTCTCACTTGCTTCTTTGTCTCGCGTTACAAGCTTGTGACGGATTTTGTCCGTCACAAGTGAGGATTTGTGATTTAGTCAGTTTATGCTTTACATATTTTCATGTTTCTAGTTACTTGAAATTTTTTGATAATGAAAACATGAAGGGAGTAATCGAAAATATAACCGTATTGTGTTTTTTTTTCCACTTTATTTAGTTTATGTTTTACACATTTTCATGTTTTTAGTTACTTGGAAATTTTTGCCAACCATAAATATTACTCCATAAGTTTCATTCAAATATATATGCGTAAAAGTAAAACGTAAAAACCGTTGCTAAACAAAAAAAAAATATGGTTTTAAGGAAAAAAATAATATGAAAAGAAATAAACGGTTTGAAGGAAAAATAATATGAAAATAAATAAAATATATAACGAATTTAGAGAGTATGGAAAACTTAAAAACCAAAAACCATTTCAATACCTTGATGATAATGTTTTATCTATTATTGATTTATTGGTCTCTTTAGTATATTTTTTTTTTCGAGCAATTTTTTTTGTTACAAAGAATATATTGTATTCTATCATATATAGTTTGTTTTAGAATATGTAATTGTTTTGTGACCCGTTTACATGTGACTGGATCTAATTTGTACAATTTGTATCGTATTAGCAATAGTAATTTAGAAAATAAGATCATAGGATATAGTATAATATATCTCATTCTAAATAAAAACATGAAACTAATCATTTACACTAAAGCTACGTCATTTTAGACTTTCTTAAACTGAAACTTCTAAACTAAAATTATACGATCTTAACTTTTTTAAACTAAATGTATAAGATTTGAAATTGAACTTATAGGAGTAGAATTTTTTAGAACTTATAGGATCTGAATTTAACTTAAATTATAGGATGTTAACATGACTTAACTTTTTTTTTTTTTCTAATTATTCCACCATCAAATTAAAGAGTGTTTGAAAGAGATCAAGAAAAGTAATGGAAATAACTAGAAGCATATAAACAGATATACCCCAAGCATGTCACAAGAAAGAGAAATACAGCGTTGTATACGAGTAGACCATAACCATTTAAGGTCGAGCCAAGTAAAGAACGGTAAGGTGAGGGTAAGACAACTCTTTTTAATAAAAGAAGCCTAAGGAGAAACTATTAAAGGAGCACATCGAGCCTATATAATAGTCAAAATGAGGTTAAAATGATTAACAAGAATATTTTTCTAAAAGAAAGTAGCGTCTCTTAATAGTTTCCTACATCTAAAGAAGGATGGTAGTTGTTTTACTATGAGCATACAACTTATCACTATATAGATTGATGACAGAAAGGTATGAAGCAACCCACGCGATTGCACCAGAAATAAGGTTGAATGTCATTCTGAATGGCAAGTAGTTCACTCCAAAGAGGTAACAACAGTAAACTGAAAGTCCATTCTTCTAAGCACTATCATAAATGTGCGCACAACCCAACTAATACCCACAAAAAAATAGCGCAAAATAAGACAACTACATTGATATTGTGCCAAGGAAAATCAAAATGCGACTTATAGATTGGGTTGATAGGTGCTTGAGAGTGAGTTTCAAGAGTGTTGGCAAGAGACTAAGAAGAACAATAAAAATGAGTAGAAGATAGTCATAGCGGAGAGGGTTCAAGGAGTCTAAGAGTGATTAAAAAGAAAATATAAAGGTAGACCAAAACGAGTTCGAGTGATTGAGGTTTTGAAAGAGTCTAGGCCGGAGGTTTAAGGGTTAGAATGTAAGCGGAAGGTGACAAGAACCCTTCACATTGTGAAGCGAGGGACAATCCCATAAAATGTGGACGATGTTCTTATTAGAATGATGGTAACACATGCCCTAGAAGACGAAATTGGCAGATCTTAAGAGGAGAGGGTAACATTATGTGGGAGTTATCCCACCTAGCAATATGCAAGAAAAGATAAATACGACACTCGGTACAAGTAGATTAATAAGGTTAAGCTAAGAAAGAGGGGTAAGGTGAGGATGAGATCACTCTTTAGAATAAGAGAGACCTAGGGAAGAACTCTTAAAGGATTACTAATAGCTGATATAACCGTCCAGCACGAGGCAAAAAGCAAATTAAGTGAAGCTCCATATATGAAACTAATCAACACATTGGGAAACCGATTGTCATTTTTATTTTATTTTACCAATTAAACCTCTCAAAACTACTACCTAAATGAAAAAATTGTGTCATCCAAGTGTCAATTAGTTTAGCTCATAATGTGTTATAGTTATTTGATTAAAAAAAATAAAACTTTTAAGTGTGAGCCGAGTGTAGGAGTATAGTGTATTATTAAAAAGGATGCTCCCTCATATGCAACTAGAACTATATAGTATTTCTTTTTTGGTACATGCAAGTGATTTTTTACAAGATACGAAAAGGAAGATTTCAAGGGAGGTAGGGAATAAGTGATTTGGTGAGTAGGTTTATTTTTAAGGGGTAAGTTCACTTTCGGGTGGTAGGAGTGATTGTTTCATGTGAGCCGATGAGGTTATTTGAGCAGTTGAAGGAGTAATGAGCAAAAGGTTGATTATGTGGCATGTGGTTAGTTAAGTGATAGAAGTGAAAAGCATAAAACAAAAGCATAAGTGTGATTGTGAACATGGGTAGAAGCATGGTATATTACTAATAAGAAATGTTGCCTCATATGCAATTAAATCTACACATTTTTTTGTGACATGTCCAACTAATTTTTAATGAGATACGGAAATGAGACTTTTTCAAGGGTGGGAATTAGTTTTCTCTTAAATAGGTTGATTTTCTAACGAGTAAGGTCGATGTTGGGGGTAGAGGGGGTGTTTCATGTGAGCCATGGGTAGGAGAAGAGGTAGGTGGTTGTTTCAATGGGTAATGAGGTCGATTTCGTTAGTTATTAAGTGGTTAGTTACGTGGTAAGGATTAGTCAGGTCGAACTAAGGTGGCTTTGAGGAGGATGAGTAGAAGATAATTTTATTAATAAATTACCACTTACCAAAAAAAAGTTAAAAACATCTATCGAATATCAAGAACTCATTGAATGAAGAGGAATACTTTATAAAGTTGAAAAACAAACTCGTACCATGAACCAAAACGTAAGAACATTTGGAGTATCATATCAAATGAATACATATTAATCATTTATCATGTTTCACATCCAAATATAAAAAGAAAGATAACGTGTATTGTGTGCATATTGTATAAAACGCGTGAACTGTTAAGTAAATTGAAATACAGATGGATTGTCATTTTTGTTTTGTTTTACAAATTACACCTCTCAAAACTAAGACTTTTTAAAGGGAAAAAATTGTATCATCCAAGTGTTAATTACTTTATTAGCTAAAAAAATCACATGTTGAAACAATAATAAACGTTAATCAAATTATGTTAGAATTAAAATCGTCCTACCATCCACCTTACACAATAATGGCTAAAACGTACTTACACATTATACAATTTAGTCAATTATTTTAGAATCCGTGCAACGCACGGGCAGCATCCTAGTTAATAACACTTCTTAAACCCTTTTGCGTTTAATTCAAAAAAAAAAATTCCTACGGTTTCTCTAGTAAAACGCCATGTAACTCAAATTTAAATATTGAAAAAAAAAATCCATTAATTATAGTTTTGATTAATTTATCTGTTAGATACTGGTACGTATTTGAGCAGTCAGGTTCCTCTCTAGTACCTTCCAGTGATGAAATGAAAATATAATGGAGAGGATCCCTTCTCGTATTTGAGTGTATGATGAAAAGAGGAAAACTCGATTCATGTATGTAGAAGAAATGGTGATCCAGTAGTTGGTGACAGTCCGACAGAGAGTCACTCCAAAAATAAGAAATAAAGGAATGCATGCCTTGTAATATCGAGACAACCATACACACTTTAAAACAAATGACTTGCATGCATTTGCATTTGATACACAACGTGAATACCTGCTCATTGTTTCCATCACCCTAACGTCGGTCAATTTGCCGCGTCTACCTGTTTAAAGGCTTGGGGGAATTATGCTCTCATCTATTAAATTAATATGTTGCTCTACCTTAAAACGGATAGGTATTGCCCTTATAGATAAATTAGGTTAAGATAACCCCATATCAGTAGATAAGACAATGTCTTTGTCACGAGTTTTCTATTTAAGATTGGAATTGTTAAAAAGTAAACACGAATGAATACATTATGAAAGTCATTTTCCTTTAGCACAAGCCTACATTTACTACACCATCGACTATAATTATGTAAAACGACTAGATAAACCCTCATACAAACCAATCGCAACCTATTCGGAACCATGAGATGTGGATCCAGCTCGAACCGTCTCCTTTTTGTTCTAACAACCTCCTATAGTCATCCTCTCTCATGGTTTAGACGCCTCACAAAAGACATTTGTTATAAGCTTATAGCTACATCTTTCACACTTCTTCTTTATGCAGGAGTACTACAAGAATAAAACATACTCGACACTAATAAAGAAATAAATGAGCTCACCCAACATGTTATAATTCATCACAAATTCTCACTTGTAACTCCCTAGGCATTCTGATGTTGTCTTATCTATCTATGTGGCCCTGTTAGTGATATTTGACCCGTCACAAACTTGTGACGATATACCCGTCATAAGGAAGACTGATTGTAAATTCGTACATGTAACTCCTAAACTTATCCATCATATTTGTGAGCGAAGTTTTGCTTCATCTCTTTTTCTTCTATCAAATAATAAGAATAATTAAAGATGCCTAATATATAAAGCAAGCAATTACTTTTTTCATTGCGGTATTGAGGTAGAAACTCCTCTACTTATAAACTGAACTCTCAACTCTCTTTCCTTTGTACAGATGAGGTCCAATAATAAAAATTAACATTGAATTCATTCATATTTGAACACTAAACTAGACCTGGCATAATAAAATCAAACCTGAAAAACGATCTAAAATATCTGAATAGATAACCGATCGAACCCCCGAATACCCAATATCAATAACCTGAATGGTACCCGAACCCCGACTCAATCAGAACCAAACCGAACCTGAATTGAATTCAGTAATAACCGAACGATACCTGAACTGAACCTAAATAGATCTGAATCGATGAAAACTGAACTGATAGACCGAAATTATAAATACTATTTTCTAAGAAAAACCACATATTTTTGGTGTTTTTTCATTAATTTTTTCTTTATTAATGATATAATTAATTATTAATTATTATATTCAAATTGAAAAGTATACAGTACATTTAAGCTAATTTCTTTAGCTTTTAACTCGTGACAATCATGACCTGAAATTAAACTAAACTGGTACCCGTCTCGAAATAGCAAAAATCGATTAAAGTGACTAATTGAAATGAACCCGATCGAAATCGAATTGAAACTGAAATCAAGGTCAGCCCAATTTTTACCGAAGTGAATTAACCCGGTCTAAAACGAAACCGAATGACCCGTTTGCCAAGTCCAACTAAAACCATTCATAAATCATAATGGCAAGATCTTTCATTATTTGCTCCAATTTATTACACAACATATCATATACTATACTCTTTTCTTAAATGGATTCTACAGTCTTTCGCCTTAGCCTTTACATGGAATCAAAGACCTCATATGAATAACTTGTATATAAAGATCGGATACAAGTAGCCGCTTCTTTCAACGGAACATTTCATGAACTGATTAGGCGAATAGAAAACCATTCTTAATCTGGGCTATAACGGGTGCCAAAAAGTTGCTACCCCTACAATATAAATAATCAATTGAATAAAACTAAATCACAGAGAGGATAAACAAATTACAAATGTATAAATAAATTTCAAAGTATAAGAATGCACTAGTAGTATTACAAATAATGATGCTTGTTTTATAACTTCTCTTTGCACTTCTAATTATGATTCTTAATCTTAGATTCAATTCATTTTCAGAGAGACCGTCTCAGGTTAAGATAATGTGAGACATGACTTATAGTACCCATTTAGTGGGAGACTTCTAGACTATCTCTTGTAAGAATTAGAGTTGTATAAACAGGAAGGCGGAATGTAGTTTTGGTGAAGTAGAGATAAGGGCAGTATAATGTTGAAAGGCAGAGAGCCCAGAGGCAACTAGGAAAGAATGGCCTTTGGGAAGAGAGTCGTATTCTAATTTCTAAGGAAAAGTCAGGGGAGGTTTAGCTCTTTCAAACCAATAATGACCAGTCACTGAGTCTATGAATATGAAACAAACATGCATGTTTTATAATTAGAGGGCATACTTACATACATACATACATACATACATGCATGCAGCGTTTACGTTGAAGCCTTCCTTCCTCATCTGTCTATTTCTGACACTTTTCTACGTGTCACTATGATACCTCCCTTTTCTATTTCTCCCTTAATCTACGTAATTATGGTACCCCATTTCGAAGATTGCCGCTTAATTGCATTTTATACGTCTCTACCTTCTTCCCAATCAACAATCATCTTAAACGCCTGCTCACATAATTGTAACTACATGTCTAATATCTACGGCAAAATCATACCTACAGACGGCATAACATTCCAGATTAGGTTCCGATAACAAATAGCCACTAATGCCTAAATGACAACAAAGAATCATCCAAGCAAAGATTACCCAAAAGGCAAAAACGACATTGTTCAAATTTCAAAATCATCCCTCACGATTCGTAGGGAATGAAAACATAAACATAGAGGACTAAGCACATCGTTCAAATTGTTGGCATATCCACAAACAAAAACTACATGGAAGCCACACAATTGAGGTTCATGCAAGGTTTCTTACTATTTGCCACATCCCAGTACAGAAAATAGGGAGGGAGGAGCACTGTCAAGTGTTAGGGGTTAAACTTTGGGACGAATCAAGAATTTAGAGGACAGCCATCAAAAATAAGTGACAAGGGCTATTATAAGAACGTCATCCGTGACATCCGATGTTTACTCAAATAAATTACTATGAACCAGCCGCCAAATAGCAGCCTTCCCCGTCTTTTACGGAGTATATGACTGCGCTACCTTTATTAAATCCACTTCAAGCTCGTACATTATCCCTAGTTGAAATAAGAAATAACTACCAACTGTACGGAAGATATAAAAAAGAGAACAGTTACATCTTACATGCTCAGTAAGGGTTCTTGGACTTGGGACAGAAATCATAACCACAGTTAATTAACTAAACATAGAGGACCTAGTTCCATAAACTTTTTAATGCCTTCAAATAAAAATATGATCATTTAATCCAAAACCTCCAATTCTCCAAAGAAAACAAGGACAGAACCGGCATCATAAATAACATCCCATGTTATTAAATTTCATTGGGAAGTTAGTTGACCTTCATCAACATAAACAAATCCGTGTCCCGTGCTAACAACCACCCTTGTCAACAACGGCCAGCAGTCCTGGGAGACCCCAAATTAAGTTTCAATTCGCTAAGGGATAATAATGTATGTGGTTTTAGTTTCATAGTTTAATGAAGTTTCTAACATGACTTTACATATGAGCCATTGACACCAACATGCAATCTAGGTAACACAATTTTGAAGGTGAGTGAATGCGACCATATTTGAGACGATGTGTCACTTAAATATCAAAATGACTCAGGCTCCGCCTAGCCAGGATCCCCGGTTAGGGACTTGGGGGCGCGAAATATCAAAATGACTCAGGCTCCGTAGGCCAATATTATTTAACTGTGGGTCGGCAAGACTGGAGACAAAATTGATTACATTTCCCAATTAAAAATAGAAGCATCATTTAAGTGATATTTTAAACGTAGTCAAATACTTTGTAGGGGGGAATTTACTTCATATATTATATGCTTAGTCAGCATAGTCCTAATCGTAATTCATGCATACACGACAATGCATGGAAAATTCAGCCCTTCATTCCTAGGATACTTTAATCGTACTTGAAAGAACATTTTTACAAGTCAACTGCTCCTATCTTTTGCTTCTTTCAATTTCATGATAATTTAATTTATTTTAATCTAATATATTTGGCTAAGTAAAAGCCTAAAAGGTCAATGGTTTTCGTATGTGCTCCACGCTAGCAAATGGATAGAGATAATGGTCATCCATAAAAATAGCAGTAGCAATGGTCTTATTCTATATACATGTAAAATGATGCTCTCCACTACGCTCAACTTAGCGAGGAGGGGTTCAATAAACTTTCATTCATTCTTCAACATGAAACGCATGCACGTCATGAAAGCATCCCTTGAAGAGGTACTACTATACAGCTATAATCCTATAGTAAGCTAGCAAACTAATAACTAATAACTCAAAGAAATGGAACTTATATTATTCTATCCTAGTCATCCTAAATTATCCTTAAACTAGAACTAGATACGAAAATTATGTTTTGGCCCCAACCACAACGGAAAGGACAAGTGATGTAAAATTTAAGAGGGGTTTCCTCAAGATAAAAGTTCTCAAACATTTTAGTACATGCAGAGTCTAATTTTCAAGGGTATAAATGAGATGACAAATGACAGTATGGCACAAACATCAGAAACAAAGGACAAGTAATGCAGTTGGAACAATGAGTTTTTTAGACCTTTGGATGTAAATCAGACATAAATCAAAAGGTAATTTCCCCCACTACTTCCGAAACCAAGGACAATGTGGGAATTACACTAAGAAAGTTGAGTCTACCTCAACAAAATCCAAAAACTAATTTATCCCACAGTCGAATCTTGTCCTAAAAGAAGTATGTTGAAACTCTTCCGGCCGCTCAAGCCATTACGCCACCACAAAAATATATCTCCATGAATCCTAATAATTAGGAGGTCCAGACGCTGTGGTGTTCAAAAGAAGAACCCCAAGGTGATGAGCTAAATCTAAACCTAACATGTATATGCATTCGACTGAAGCACAATGAAACTATTTAACCAATATAGAGCACGAAAATGAAGCATATAAGAGGTACTCCATCTTAAATTTAATATTGACCTATTAGGTGGTATGAGGACCTGAGACACCAACACTATAATCTGAGAACGCTATAGCACTGCAGTAAGGACACATGGAAAGTGACTTGCATATCCTATTAAATATTCAAAGCCTCCACTGGCAGAAAGCCCTTCGTAAAGGTTCGTTAAGGTTTATGTTAGATCTTAATCTTAAGAAATGATTATTAGGACCAATAAAAAATGAATATACTCAAATTAGGTGCTCTACTTAATTAACATCTTCAACCTTGATCCTATCAGCTATCAAGCAGGCCCTCTAAAAATATAAAATGCAAATTAAGTGAACGCAGCCAACCCCACTATCCAGATGCATGCTAGATGAGGTCTTTGTCATGAAAGAACATTATCATCACTGAAAAAAAAAAAATTGAAGGCTGTGTAACATAAAGCATTTATTTTTGGTCCAATACTACTACTACAACAAAGTCTACTAAAGTAAAAACTACAAGCAGCCCAAAGCAAAAGACCAGTTTTATACCAGAAGTTCACCAGTATAGCGATAACCGATAAGCCTATCAAGTTCAAGTTTTCACTTATACTGTTATCTCTAGGTAACACAAGTCCCTGGCCAATGTCTAACCCTAATTTATTAGCCTGCAGAGAGTTCGTAAGAAACTTGTTAAGGGCGAACAGAGGACCTGAATAGTTTGATTCATCATCAGGTGGTCGGTCGCCTGGGAAATCATCACAAAAGCTTTGACACCTGTACAGTGTCCCAATATATTTAAAAGAAAACGAAATAGTCCCAAAATATAATTCTAGAATTATCATCTATACAGCTCCCTTGTCATGTCAAAGAATGAACTATGTGCAAAAAAATAAAGAATATTAACTTGCCTGTATGGGCATATCAGCAACAAGGAGATTACTGCTTTCTCCAATGCTTCTAAGAGTCACAACTTCATTCCCAATGATCATATTAATCACGATTCCATCTGTTGGTTCCACACATAGATTAGTAACCAAATATGGAACTTCGATACGCTTATTGATACTTATAGTAGATCATACAAGAATCTGAAGTTAGACAAGTGAAATGGAAGAGTATAAATTAGACAAAAATTCTAACTTCTAACTACAGCACTTATCCCAAACGAGGATGTTGCATTCCCTATCCTCATTTTGAAAACACATGCATGTAAAACAAGATCATAACATACAAATAGAATTTAAAGCTAACGCAAACTTGTAAGCAATTGTTTTCCAGGTTCAAGACAACAATATCCTCTAAGTACTTGTAAGCAACTGTTTTCCAAAAATGTGTCCAGGGGAACATGATGAAAGTATACAACAAAACAACAACATTACCCCCCGCTAATTGCGAGGTAAGGAGGGATCGGATGTACTCAGCATCGCAACCTTACCCTTGTGTTAACAACACAAAGATGCTGTTTCCGAATAACCCAAATTCCAAAATGAAAATTGTGTCAAGAATTGCAACGAAAGACCGCAATTTAACAAGAGAAAGAAGCGCAACCACTTTAGCGATTCCCCTAGGAGTCTTTGGCTCCATTGGAAACATCAGGTTCAATTGTAACATACGGTCACACAGTAAAACTCATTGCTTACGTAAAAAGGACCGCCTATTTTTTAGGGATAAATTTGTTTTGAAGGAGGAGAAATGGATCCCTACATTTCTCTCCCACCCTATTTGCTAACCCAACAAGATAAATTGTATCCCTGTCCCTCCAAATCCATCCATACAAACCACCCTTTTAAAAATAAGGTTTGAGGCGCACGTGTCATGGACAAAAGGCGAACTGTTTTTGCAAACAAATTGGTATTATCAAAATAAAATTGCGCAATAATGCCGTTTTTTTTTTAGAAAAAATGTAAAAAAAATTAAAGAGAGGCAACATGTAAAGCAGTGAAAACTAGCGACAATTTAGCAAAGAGAAGTAAAAAATACAAAAATTAGAAAAAGAAAATAAAAATATGGAAATTGCATGATGATACTATGCTTCGATAGTTGCACATTATCTACAAGGCGCACTGAGTCATCTTTGCTTGGCTAGTGCCTCAAAGAACCTTGGGAAATCCTAAATCGCATTGATAAAAGAATACTAGATCGCTATAATATTTTGTTAGGATATTGAATAAGTGGTCGGCAAATCGTTTAGAGCCAGCCAAATAACGAGTGCTGGGTTAAACCAGACAAACTAGTGATTCCCCTAGGAAGCATCTAATCAAAACTATACTAGCTTTTGGGACCTAAAATGGCAGTGATCTCAATCTTCAAAGTACATACGCAACTACGCAAGTGAGTGAAGTATTCTCTCACATGTGATGAAATGTCAATAGTCTTAGTCCAGCCTTTATCATTTGAGAGGAGCACAGCCTAACAATCATATTTTCATTCTCATTTGAAACAAGCTGAACTCCTAGAAGCCAAACTGGCCAAAAATCAATACAGTAATATTTTTCATGTGACACGAATGTGTTGGCAATTTAACGCCAATCTACCACATGCAACGGAAAAACTGATCGACAATTAATGTAAAGGCAATAACCACATTAACATTAGCCACTACATATATAATTAGCATCTTAGGTGATGTGATGAAACCATGAAAACAAATCCCTAAATCATCCAGCAAGCAAGCTACAGAAGTAAAACATATAGTCAAAAACACAAAAGAACATCATTCAATGTTCACACAGCCCTAATCACTCACTCGAGTAAATACTCACTACCTTCAAAACGTAGCCTTCATATTCCTGAAAAGAGAAAACGTCACCCTTTTTGCTGGCAACTCATAATTTCTCAGAGCAGAAGCAGAAAGAGGAGATTCCCCTGAACCAATGAGTAGAATGCAAGTATCTGTGACAGACTTAGAACTACCATATGAGACTTGGGTTCTCTTCCCCACTATAGTTCCACCTCCTGCCAGGAAACTGCTTTGATGCCAATCCGTATTGTGTCGACACAAGTCTGGCCCAAAAGTTTAAGCAACACATAAACACAGACAACATATATACTCAGCACACCACGAAACCTGCAATGTGAATTCAGATATGGATTGGCGCATTGGCGCCATTTCCGGAGATGGAGAGAGCAGTTCATGACAGAATTACGCATGATGTGAGGAAGCCGGTAAATCCTTTCGTAAAGATTCGAATATCAAGTGGTCGAATGTTAAAATTTGATGTGAAAAGAGAATTCCTATTTTGCTATGAGGGCGCCTTATTGGGTCATGGAGAGAAGGAGTGCAATGAGGGTCCATATGAAAAGGGTGAATTAACTTATGCCGAAGGATTGAAGGCATCACTGTGGAAGGTAGAAAAGAATGAGGCGGATCCTAACACGCGAGTTTAGAAGCCTCCGAATGATGAATTTGAGGAAGAACGTGGGACCAAGAGAATGTGGAGCGCATGATCACAAAGCTACAAAGAATGGTTCTTTTCACAAAAAGTAAAAATAGTGCTTATGCTTATTTCAATAATAAAGCTAAAGCTGATTTGGAGAAAAGGGGTGTAGTGAATCAGTGAATGTACTGCTGAGGACAAAGGGACAACTGACAAGGCATGGGTTGGCTTGGCTTTGGGGGATGAGAGGCAGTATCGGCGACCAGGATGGCTAGCAAGGTAGAAGCGGATAAAATGGAGGTCAGAATGATGGAATATGATGAATATGGGGAAGTGAGTGGGTATGAGCACCAGTACGTAAAGGATTATTGTAAGGAATAAGGGGTAGCGTGCAAGGTAGAAGAGGAAGTTGATAGGCAAAATCGGCTGCACAGAACCATGTATAACAGTGCTTGGTTGGAAATGTACTCGCACACTGAGTCGTTACATCTTCATCAAGATTTTTCGGACCATGCTCCAATTAAGTTGCGTTGGATAAACAAGAGAACCATGGGACATCTTATTAAGATACATCTAGATCAAGTCGTTACAAATTGATTGGACCATGCGGAGAGGAAGTGACGAAAATGCTGAATCAGATGCACCCATTGAAGGCCCTGGGACCGCATGGGATAAATGACCTATTTTACCAACCTTTGGCATATTGTGGGTTATTAACTTATTCTGGTGCTTCGAACTATTCTCGGAATCTTAAGGGGAGCCCCTTTCCTTTGAAATTTGATCCCTAAGCAGTCTCGTATAGTTTTGATCCTTAAAAAGAAGGCAGCAGCAGGAGTAAAAGACCCTAATATTTGCTCTTCTACGAAAGTGAATATTACGCATGCGTAAACAACATACCAACAAAGAGAGTAATAGCAAAAAGTACATAGAAATTTCATAGTAGTGTCCCTCACTAAATGTGCATTATCTATGAGGCCACCTTAAGGTGCACAAAGGCATTTTGCCATCTTAAACACACTTCCAAACTAATATATGAACAAATTTCTTCTTGCCTCTTCATCGATCAGTAAATTGGCATCAAATGAGGTTAAAACTACGGACTAAGCTATCAGCAAGCTTCCAATTTCAAACCAGACCTCATCAAATCCTATCCTTAATTCAAGTCCGTGTTTAAGAAGAATATACACAAACTTCTCGATTACACTCCTACACAGATATTAATACTAAAAAATCAAATGAGGTAATACAATGAACAAAGTAATAAGCCTCTATCTCGCGTTTCACCGCATAAATCTAAGAGTCCACAGGTTCCAGTGCAATACAGTAAACACGACTGCCTCTAACCCTAGCCAGTAAACAGATAAAAATACAACAAAATCGCAACTATTTTAAATTAAGCAAACAAATGATAATCTATGATGTAAAAAAGAGGGAAAGTACCAATGATAAGAGACAAATGTAAGGAATTGATCACGAAAATTGCAACAAACAGCAATGAAAAGTCCTGATCTTCGTCCCACTACTTCCAGCAAATCCACCGACGTCTCCTGCGTTAATTATGTAAATTATCCCCAATTAATATCCAAAATTAGGGTTTCATAACAAAAAAACAGATAGCGTAAGAATGAAAGAGAGTACCAATTTGAATTGAAGGAAAGATGATCCACCAATGTCTCCTGCATAATTAGGGTTCAAGGAGTTGTGCAATTTCACGTATATGAGGAATTTGAATATGAATGAGGAAAGAGGCACTTGATTGATTGAGAAGGAAAGTTAGGGATTGGTTATGGCGCTTCTATTCCGATCACCATTTCTGTAGCCATTTTTTCAGTTTCATTCTAAGCTTGTAGGACGTAGGTGGTGGCTTCCCGTGTTTGGGCGAGGGGTGAGCAAAATCGGATATCCGATCCGGTTTCTAAAATCGTATCGGATATCCAGATTTTAAAATCTCATTTTTTGGTATCCTTATCCGATACGGTTTTTCCATATATCCGGAAATCTTATATCCGGTTTTCCGTATATCCGAAAACCGTA
>JAOWBH010084676.1:0-14601 GCA_028566215.1 Silene coronaria | reverse complement strand
ACCGTTTGCCTCAAGCACCCATAAAAGTAAGAGAGCGATAGTGATCCATCTCTTCCGTTCTAGCAGACGTGGGTTTCTGGGTTGTGCTTGTGGACCGAGTAGAGGAGCAACAAGTGGGGCTCTCCGATCTCTCCTATTGTAAGCTATTCGAGGAATTTACGTTTCAAGAGCTAAATATTCCTTTCGTCTTTTATTATGATTCATATTATGTTGTGCATGTGATCTTGGATAGATGTTAGGAAATTGTTTCCTGAAATTCCGCTTTCGCATCTATAAAATCCAACAAAGAGAATAAAAAATTACCTGTCTCAGTCGGTTCTGTCGCACAATGAAGATGAACCCGAGAAATGAAGGCGAGACAATGTTCGACATCTCTGGAGTTCTGCTTGCACATGTTTTAAGAAAAAGAAAGGATTTATCATGAATGCAGAAACATAGAGCACAGACGGACAAAAAATTAATACAATACTGTGCATATATATATAACGGGGAGGAGGGGGGAGAGAATACCATTTCGCAGCGATAATTCATGTGATGGCAGCCGGGAATAACAGGGTATATATAGCCAATATAGGTTTTGGATCTCCATAAACTCTACGTAAGTAGGAAAAATTAGAAGGATATTATATTATTTTCCTAAAGATTAAAATATTGGGTTGAGTTTTGGGTGTCGTAATATTAACTGATTTCTGCCTTTAATGGAAAGACGGATGATATGGAAAGCTCGCACAAATAAAGAAAGAATAAGAAGTCCGATCAAGGAGGCATCAGTTTATAGTGTTACCTGTCGTGTATAGTTACATACTACCGGAACCGTTAAAATAATGTGTCATCCTTATGATAAGTTTGGATACCCGGTGACTTTCAAGTCAAATAAAAAATTCATCCGTCAAGTCAGATAATGACAGGGTGAAATGACAAAAAAAATAATTATGAGTCAGCCTTTGTGACAATTTAGGGTGCTCATATTTTCGATTTCCAAGTTAAGCCAAGTGTAGCTGCCTTCGCAACAAGTTAAGGTGCTTGTCAACGACTCCCAAGTCAAAGTAAAACAGGTCAAGACCCCGCCACGTAAAGACACCAAAAAAGTGCACGTGATAAGGTCCCGAGGGGGCAATTTGTATGCACGGAAATTTTATTAATGTGCCGAATAAATCAAATAAATTAATTATATCGAGTTAATACCAAATTTTAACTCGATTTAATTATTTTTGTCCCGATTAAAAGAAATATGGGTCAATTCGGATTACAAAAAGAGCTATTCGGATAGCTAAACCCGAAAAGAAGCAAATTTGGGCCAAGTTCACTAGTAAACCCATAAATGGGTCTGTGACTATCAAAGTCCATGGAGGAGAATTCAAACTCAATCAATAGAGGCATGCTCATTCATTCTAAGGGTTGAAAATTCATAATTGCAAAGGAGTTAGAGAGAAAAAGGTACAAAATTCCTACAAATCGTCTCATCAAAATTGTTGCAAGCAGTCAACAAGCATATCAAATCGTGCCACCTGCATTGAAGATTCAATCAAACATTCAAACCTTCAAGAGAGATTCAAGTCATCGCAACCCTCTCAAGAAATCAAATTCAAATCGCGCGTAGAGTAACTAAAGTTGTCTACATCGCACCCCTCACGTGTACCCCGTACACGTACCCCTACGGCATATTAGAATCAGAGGATACATTAGAGATTGTACACATACTTTCTGATATTTATTAATAAAATTTATTTGTTTCCTTGTTTTGTATTTCAGTTATCGTTATACAAAATTTGCTGTTACAATTTCGATACAGATATCGGTCTCGTCCAACCAATTTAACCAATTGAATTTTGACCTTCAATCATTGCGATATCTCGCATCGTTTTTTGTCTAATTCTACTGACTATTAACCGAGGTTGTAAACCATATCAAAACACTCTTTTCACGTTTCCGTTTAAAACTTTAATTTTTCCGACGAAGCAATAGCTTAAGGGATAACAAGTCTACAAAATTGTTAGTAACATTCGACCTTTATCATGCTTTCCCACGCAATAATGAAAAGAGTATAACAAATGCTTTCCAGCTTTTCAATTAAACACAAATTATACATACGTAGCCAAGCCATCCTTCTTATTGTGTAGTGTATAGGTTACGGGTCATTATCGACTTACTATATATCCCATTTATTTATCGACTCTAATTATATACTTACTATTTCATCAATTTTATTCTGTTTATTGTATTTTGGACTCGAATAATAATCAAAGTAATATTGGAATTCAATCAGCATTGTGTACTTCTGGTAATTCGGTATTAATAATTTCCTCTTATTGATTTATGTTTACGTATCATTATGAGTTTTTTTTGTTCATGCATATTTTAAGTTTCACAAATTATCGAATGAGGCCTTGTTATAGTGTGACAAGTGACAATGATAAACAATGATATGTCATATGTCAAATATCAATCTCTTGCACTTATGTATGCATGTTTTAAGTTCAAGAAATTATAGAATAACACGGTTTCAGCACGTCTATATTTGGCATTTTGGCCAACTGTCATCCCTATAAAAGAAGTGGGGGGATTTGGTCCATGAGTGGACCTTACTCACTCATATAGAATCCAAACACAAATTGAATTTAATAACAACACATTTAATTTAATTATTTATCTCATTTTTGTATGAAAACAAAATGAAGGTACTCAAGAAACCAGAACTGAAAATGAGGATATGGTATTTGGCAATAGTAGTACTACTACTATGCACGGTGACGAGGGCAATGTCGTCGACGTCGGAAAAAAAGAGTTATGGAGACAAGGAGGAAGTAATCGGATATGGGTACAAGGTGGAGTGGGCACACGTTGATGTTTCAGCTGGTATTCGAACATTGACTGCCATGCTTCAGCTTCTCAAGAGTTCACCTGTTTATGGACCTGATGTTAACCTCCTTAGCCTCACTGCCAGGTTAATACAAACCGTCTTCGCTTATATTAAAACCGCCTTATATTAAGATATACACCGTATGTTATTATGTCTTTTGTTAATGATGAACCATAAAAATATAAAAAGAC
Source organism: Silene coronaria (assembly GCA_028566215.1). Taxonomy (NCBI): domain Eukaryota; kingdom Viridiplantae; phylum Streptophyta; class Magnoliopsida; order Caryophyllales; family Caryophyllaceae; genus Silene; species Silene coronaria. The sequence continues at coordinate 11,550 of JAOWBH010084676.1, read as the reverse complement.
CGTTTTAAATTTAAAATGATTTTAAATAATGAGAGTTGTCATTGTTCGTTTTAATTGAATTTTTACAGAAGAACACTGTTAAAATTACGTTTTAATGGCCGTACAAAAATAAATGAGAAGTGTAAAGAAGTATGGAGTATTAATCTTAGTGATTATAAAAGTTAAAAACAATCTTTTTTTGCTTTCCTTTGTTTTCTTTCGATTGTAGAACCTCGTTTCAAGTCATTTTCTTACGTTTGTTCACAATATGCAGCTTTGAGACCAACGACCGCCTAAGAATCCGCATCACCGATGCCACCGCCCCTCGATGGGAAATCCCCACCACCATCCTCTACCGCCGTCCACCACCACCAACACCTCAAAAACCACCTTACTACAACCAAACCACCACCACAACAACCACCCTAACCACCCCACACACAGACCTCCTCTTCACCCTCCACCACACAACACCCTTCTCCTTCACCGTCACTCGAAAATCCACCCTCTCAACCCTCTTCAACACCTCAACCACCAACCCACTCATCTTCAAACCACATTTCCTCCAACTCTCCTCCTCCCTCCCTGGCACCCTGGCCCACTTTTACGGCCTTGGTGAGCATACCAAGCCAACATTTCAACTAGCCCGTAATCAGACCCTAACCTTATGGAACGCAGACAATGCTGCCACTAATCCCGATGTTAACTTGTACGGGTCTCACCCGTTTTATATGGATGTTAGGTCAGGGCCAATTTCGGGTTTGAGCCATGGGGTTTTGTTGTTGAATAGTAATGGTATGGACGTTGAGTATACGGGTGATCAAATTACGTATAAGGTGATTGGTGGGATTATCGATCTTTACGTTTTTAGTGGCCCTACGCCTGTCAAGGTTGTTGATCAGTACACTCAGTTTATCGGACGTCCTGCTCCTATGCCTTATTGGGCTTTTGGTAATGTTTTCTTCTTTTTAGCTCCACATTGTTGTTTTGTTCATTTTTCGTAGCTAAAAATTTAAGCTGATGGTTGAGGATCAGGATTCATGAAGTCTTAAAATTATTGAATTTGCGGAAAAAAAATGTTCTAATTTACCTCTGAAAAATGGGAATAATGTCAATTCTTCAGGTTTTCATCAATGCCGGTATGGTTACCATGATGTAAACGAGCTTCAGTCTGTGGTGGCTGGTTACGCAAAAGCGAAAATTCCTCTGGAAGTCATGTGGACAGATATGGACTACGCAGACGGGCGTAAAGATTTCACTTTGGATCCTGTTAACTTTCCTCAGGACAAGATGCAGCAATTTGTTACTATGCTTCACAATAATGGCCAAAAATACGTGGTCATTGTAGATCCTGGTAAACTTTGATATCTCTTTCAATTCCATTAACTTCTCAATTTTTCGACTATCATGATTTTTAAGTCGTAATTCTATTCTTCATTCGATTGCAGGTATAAACACAAATGCGTCTTATGGAACATTTGTCAGGGGAATGAAACAAGATGTCTTTGTTAAGCGGTTTGGAATGCCGTTCCTTGGAGAAGTCTGGCCGGGGCCTGTGTACTTCCCTGATTTTATGAATCCTGCTACTGTAAACTTCTGGACGGACGAGATTAAGAGATTCCGAAGTCTTGTTCCTGTTGACGGTCTTTGGATTGACATGAACGAAGTTTCAAATTTCAATACTTCAACCCCTGACCTCGGATCAATCCTTGACGATCCACCTTATAAGATCAATGACGGTGGGGTGCACAGACCGATTTTTAGCAAAACTATACCGCCATCTGCTTTGCACTACGGTAACATTTCAGAGTACAATGTTCATAACTTATATGGGCATTTGGAAGCGAGAGTGACTCACGCTGTACTAACTAAACTAACAAAGCAGAGACCGTTTGTACTTTCTAGATCAACATTTGTTGGGTCTGGGAAGTACACTGCACATTGGACAGGAGATATTAGAGCGAGTTGGGACGATCTTCAGTATTCCATTCCGTCTATTTTAAACTTTGGCCTTTTCGGAATCCCAATGGTTGGAGCGGATATTTGTGGTTTTTTTGGTGACACTACAGAGGAGCTTTGTCGACGGTGGATACAGCTAGGAGCATTTTATCCTTTCGCAAGGGATCATTCAGAACGCGGTACAGCGTATCAAGAACTTTACAGATGGAAATCAGTTGCAGCAACTGCAAGGAAAGTGTTGGGCCTTCGTTACCGGCTCCTTCCCTATTTCTACACCTTAATGTTTGAGGCACACATGGCAGGACTTCCGATAGCACGGCCTCTTTTCTTTACTTTTCCGAAGGACGTTAATACTTACAGTATTAGCTCCCAGTTTCTTCTTGGCAGTGGTGTACTGGTGTCCCCTGTATTGACAGCTGGAGCGGTATCTGTCAATGCATACTTTCCCCAAGGAAACTGGTTTGATCTCTTCGACTATACTCGTTCAGTGAGTGTAGCGACTGGAAGATACATCACCCTCAGTGCACCCCCTGATCATATCAACGTCCATGTCCGAGAAGGTAGTTTGTAACACAATACACTACTGTTGGTTTATCTAGATACACATGTTCATAGCTTGAAATTTGATGTCCTTCAGGTAATATATTGGCCATGCAAGGCGGAGCAATGACGACTCAAGCAGCACGCAGAACACCATTCAATCTGTTGGTGGTCCTTAGCGACGAAGGGCCCAGTATAGGAGATCTATTCTTAGATAATGGGGTCGATATCACCATGGCAAGAGAAAACCAGGCATGGAGCTTTGTTGTATTCTCAGCTGTGTCAACCAATAATTCAATCATTATTACATCTCATGTCGTCCACAGAGATTTCGCAGTTTCGCAGAACTGGATTATTAATAAGATAACTATTTTGGGTTTGAGAAACCGGAATAAGGTAAAGGAGTATACATTACAGACAGGTGGTAGAGTGCTCCAGAACCATGGATCGAGATTAATATCAAATCCCGCCAAGAGAGGGCAGTTCATTGTAGTTGAGATTCCCATCCTACAATTGCCTGTCGGTTATGACTTCATGTTAGAGTTAAAATTGGAGCATAGTGATTGAACAGTCTATGGCATTTGCCGAATAAATGATCCTCCATTCCGGTACCTTTTTCATACTACCATATATTGTAGTCTGTCGAGTAAATAATCATACTCCGTAACATATAACTATGTTATTGAAATAACTGTTATAGAAATAAATATGTATTTATCTTGGCATGAAAGTTTTATATTTATGATTACTTGTCGCTTTCATGTTAAGTAGAATTAATGATTTATTGACGATTCTGATTGTATTGTGTGAAAAGCTTACACTTTCGGTAAGTACTAAACTGAAACTACTTCCGGTGACTGTCATTCAGACTTTAGAGTATATCATTAGTAATCTCTTGTATAACAGCAACCAGCCACGGAAACTATACAACCGGTGTTTAACATTATTAATCTCATAAAATCAAGGCAATGGCACACATACTAATACTAATTATTATTAATCTCACACATAATTATGAAAGCTACTAATAATCGAACCTGTCAGTATCAAGGCTTCCTCCATACCTTGGCTAAGATTGTCTGCGCGATCACATAGACCCTGTTAAGGACCCGGAAATAGGCATGTCTCCAGGATGTTTTAATAATCAAAGTGCCACTAACTCCCCAAAATCCAACGATAAATCCCAGCACAACGCTTATGTACAAACCCGGGAAAATACCATAATCATCATGCTGATCATAATTAGAGGGCGATTGTTCTTTCGGGCACATTGGGAGTGGTGCACCACATAGTCCAGGATTTCCCATATACGATGTAGCATTGAAGCCCTGCAACTGAGTGCTAAGCGGGATTTCCCCGGACAGGTTATTGTTCGATAAATTTAAGATTCCCAGAGTACTCACTTTGGTTAGGCTCACTGGAATTTCACTAGTTAGATGATTGTTTGACAAATCAAGAAACTCTAAAGCTGTGAGATTACCGATTTCAAAGGGAATGCTTCCGTTCAATTTGTTTCTCGACAAGTCTAAGGCGAGTAGCCCTGCAAGACGTGATATCCCGTCTGGGATTTCTCCACTCAACTCGTTACCCGAAAGATCAATGACTTTAACCAGTCCCACTGTTTCTTTAAATTTATGCACTTCGCTTTTCCATGAAAGAAGTGCACTTTCCTCTTCTGTAGGAACGTCCTGACGACCAAGATACATTACAATAGGAAAAAAAGACGACCTGAAGTCTGAATCTCCTGCCATTGCCGTAAAATTACTTACGCACTTTGGAATTTCCCCTGAGATGTCATTGGAAGCGAGGTCTAAAATCTGGAGATTGCCCAGTTGGCAGAGGCTTAAAGGTAGTTCTCCGAGGAAAGAATTTCTTCGTAGGATAAGAGCACCAAGACTTTGAAATGAATCGCCCATCCATGGAGGTATGTGCCCACTAAATGCATTGTATCCGAGATTTAGGATAACCAGAGATGTACAATTCTGAAATGAAGAAGGCAATGGTCCGGAAAAGCTATTATTATACAGGTGTAAGTAAGTGAGGTAATTTAAGGTACTAATGGATACGGGTAAGCTTCCGGAAAACCTGTTATTTTCTAAGTGCAGACTTGACAGTTAAGCAAAATTCATCCAACAGTCCGAAAGCTCTCCGAACAACAAGTTGTTTGAAAGGTTAAGATCGATTAAATTACTTGTCGTGTTGGAACATAAGAAATAAGAGGAGTCGGAAAACCTGTTGTTATTAAGGTATAATGAGTCGACGTTTGTGAATCCTGCTGGTATAGCACCCTCTAAGAGATTTGAACTCAAGTCTATTTCAAACACATATTTGAATGTTTCTGGCAGATTTGGAAGCAGCCCGTAAAGCTGATGATTATAAGACATATTCAAGTATCGCAAATTAGATGAGAACGAGCTCCAAAAAGAAACAGGAATACTGTCTGAAATTTTAGTATTTGATACATCAAAGAATGAGAAATTCGTCTGCGTTTGCAGCCAGTTTGGAAACTGAGGGCCTAAGTTGCAGGAACTCAAACTGATAATATCTAGCTGAAACGGGGGAATCCAATTTCTGACAATGTTTATCACCAATCTTGGGTTGTCTGACAAGTACAGTTCGCGTAACCTTGAAAGGTTTAAGAAATGATAATAATTAAGAGTTCCTTCCAAAGAACTGGAAGAAATACCCAATTTTTCGAGCATAGCGAGCTGGCCTATGCCCTGACTAATCTCGCCGCTTTGCTGATTGCCATCAAGGTACAGCTCCCTCCACGAAGAAAGTGAGCTGATACTATCCGGAATATCACCCCAAAACTGGTTATGACTCAAATCCAGTGTCACTAATGACTTGTTTTCACAACTAATGAAAGCTTCAATGATACTAGTTAGCTCATCAGTGAAGTTGCTAGCCCCTAAAAAGACGTGTTGCAAGTTACACGACTTTCTAACGAGTTCAAGAACGCTTCCTTGAAAATTATTATCCGAAAGAGAGAGATATGTAAGGGACTGCATTTTTAGAATCTCGCTTGGGATGGGACCTTGAAGCGAGTTCATAGATATATCGAGTGACACAAGTTGACTATTCACTCCAGGGAAGTTAAACAACCACTGGTATATAGCAGTGTCATTGAAATCATTATCAGAAAGGTTGATCGAACCAAGCGTGGATGAGAAATTTTCGTATGTTGGTGGTAACTGAATCTTCATAGGAAATAGACAGCTCTGCAATCGTAGAACTTTTAACGAAGGAAGGTTGGTAACTATTTGCAGCCAATTAGTGGCATTCCTAAGATCCACAGAGCCCAAGTCAAGGAATCTCAGCAAGGTTAGCCGCGAGAGCCAACCTAAGCTTTCCACATAAAGAGAATTAGACGCAAGGTCTAACGTAGTTAACTTCGAAAGATTTCCCAATTGATGAGGTATTTCCTCTTCAAAGTTAGCATCGGATAAACTGAGATGCTCCAGATTCGTCAGTGACAAGAGGAACCGGGGAAAAGGCGCATAATAAAAATAATTATAGTTTAGATTCAAATATCGCAAATGTTTTAGCTCTCTGAGGGAAGAACTGAAGTCACCTTGTATACAAGGAAATGAAGTGCCTTGAATTAACTGTCCCTCAAGACGGAGCATTATAACATGACCAGTCTGGTTACTGCAACGCACACCGCGCCATTGGCAACAGTCAGAATTGTCCTTCCAAGAAGTGAGTAGCCCACAGAAGTCATCTTTGATACCGCGTTTAAACTGGAGCAGGGCTTTTCTTTCCTTTTCTAAACACTGTGTTATTAACTCCGAGAGCAGGGCGACATAAGTAGTCCGAAAGTACAATCCAAGAAAAGAAAATTGCTATGAGCTGATGAATTATCATTTGCGGATTATGTAAAGGTCTCAAATCAGTCGATTTGCTCAACGAAAAGCTTATGACGATTTTCAGAACCAGAGATAGATGAGGAGGATGAGACTGTAATTTTGTTAAGGCCAACACCATTGACTAATTTTCGAAGATGATAAAGCCGTAGACAAAGACTGTCATGGTGATTGTGAAAGACGACGACTGGACCTCAATATAGAATAACAGGTGTAACATCTTTTCCTTAATATATACAGCTCAACATCATTTTCATGGACCAACTATTAGGATAAGAATTTAACATTTTGACCGAGTACCAGCTTGATGTCAACAACGCTTTTGTGACAATCATTTGAACCAAGATTCGGGCACATAATTTGATCAAGAGCCCAAATCGGTGAATTTTTTCATCCGAATTTCTATAGTTTGACACAAAATCATAATTTGATCAAGAAACCAAATCCGATTCATTGCGAAATCCCCATTTGTGACATTTCCGTATAAATAATTACTGAGCGAGTGTTGAAATACTACTCTGTTTATTTGTGCGCTTCCGTAATGTCTTAAGATGATGTAGTTAAATTTGGAAGCGTCTAAGTCTTCAATGTGAGTAATATTAAGTCTTCATAAATGGAATCAATCTTATATTCAAGGCCAGGGTGTTGCACATTACAGATTAAAATATACTGTAACCGTTACAAATCATATAATCATGCAATACAACGTTTCCTCCAACGCTTGGCTATAATCTCCATAACTTCATTCACATGATCCTGTTTTTGATGTTGCCAAGGAACCGGAAATAAGCATGCCTCCAGGATGTTTTAATTACTAATGTGCCGCAAAATCCCCAAAATCCGACGATAAACCCAAGCACCACACTTATGTACAATCCGAGGAAAAAATCAAAGTCGTCACTCTTGTTTCGAACACTATTAATATCTCTGTTGGGTACATTAGAGGATGCTCGATCTTTTGAACAACTTGGGAGTGGGGCGCCACAAAGCCCCGGGTTTCCTGCATATGATGACGCATCAAAGCTTTGCAACTGAGTGCTAACTGGAATTTCCCCGTACAAATTGTTGTTCGACACATTCATGACATCGAGAGTAGTTAATTTGGCTAGGCTTATTGGAATTTTTCCGGTAAGATGGTTGCTTGACAAATCAAGAAACTCTAATGCTGCCAGGTTTCCGATTTCTATTGGAATGTAACCACTCAAGTTGTTTTTTGACAAGTCGAGGGCTTCTAGTCCTGTAAGACTCGATATTCCATTTGGTATTTCCCCGCTCAACTTGTTTCCTGAAAGATCGATATATTTAACAAACCTAATCGTTTCTTTGAATCTCTGCTCCTTCCTTTTCCATGACACCATCATAGTTTCACTTCTAGTTTGATCAATTCCATCATTATAATTGAAACTTAGTACATCAGGTTCAAAATCCAGGCCTAGAGTTTTTATTCCCTTCATCACCATAAAAGTAGCTATGCAATTGGGAATTACACTTGAGATGTGATTAATTGCGAGGTCTAATATTTGGAGCTTCTCGAGTTGGCAAATACTTTCAGGCATCTCTCCAACAAAATGGTTTTTTCGGAGGATAAGAGCACCAAGACTATGAGAAGAATTACCAATCCACAGAGGTATGTTTCCAGTAAATTGATTGTATCCTAGATTTAGGATAATCAAGAATGGCAAACTCTTAAATGCAGCCGGTAATGGTCCAGAGAAGCTATTGTTATGTAGGTGTAAGAACCGAAGATCCGACAAGGTACCAAGGGATTCCGGAATTTGTCCTGAAAATTTATTATTTTCCAAGTGTAGACTTCTTAGTTGCTCAAAATTCGTCCAACAATCTGGAAGCTTTTTAGAAAATAAGTTACTTGACAAGTCAAGCATTTGTAAAGTACTTTCAGTTTTGGGACATAACATATCAGAGCAGTTAGAAAACCTATTATCATTAATGAATAAATATTCTGTGTTTGCAAAGCCTGATGGTACAACACCTTCAAACAAATTTGAACTCAAGTCTATTATATCAGCATTTGGCATATCTGGCAGACTTGGAAGCATTCCGGAAAACTGATTATTAGACATGTTCAAATATTGAAGATCGGGTGACAATGAATTCCAGAAGGATACAAGAATGCTGTCAAAAATGTTTGTATTTGAAACATCAAAGTATGAGAAATTTGTTTGAACCTGAAGCCACTTTGGAAATCGAGGTCCTAACTTGCACGATCTCAAACTGATTACATATAGTTGAAAGGGAGGAATCCAGTCCTCATCAATGCTTATCACCAATCTCAGATTATCAGACAAGCTTAGTTGACGTAAATTTACAAGGCTTGAGAAATGATTACGGGTAAGAGTACCTTCTAAAGAATTGGAAGAAACATCCAATATCTCAAGCTTGGTAAGTTGTCTTATGCCAGGACTAATCTCACCTGTAAGCTGGTTACTACTAAGGTGTAATTCCCTCAACGAAGAAAATGACCCGATACCATCAGGAACTGCACCCTTAAACCCATTCAAACTCAAATCTAGTGTTAACAGAGCTTTGTTATTACAGTTAACTAAAGAATGAATAACATTACTTAGCTCATCAGTGAAGTTATTATTCCCTAAGTAGAGGTGTTCCAAGTTGCATAACTTGCTTATGATTTTTGAAACATTCCCCTGAAATGCATTACCGGAAAGGGAGAGATACGAAAGGGAGTGTAAATTCCCAAGTTCGCTTGGGATAGGAACTTGAAATACAGTCCCAGAAATATCAAGATGTACAAGTTGGGTAGTGATTGTAGGCCAGTTTAAGAACCACTCGAGTATTGAACTGTCATTGAAATAATTGTCAGAAAGGCTGATTGTACGGAGAGTGGCTGAGGAATTAACATATGAAACTGACGACGGAATTTCCGTAGAAAGATGACAACTATCCATAGAAAGAACACGTAATGAATGTAAATTGCTAACAATTGTAATCCAATTCCTAACTTTTCTAAGATTTGCAGCACTCAAATCAAGATATGTCAACAAAGTTAGACGAGAAATCCACGACAAACTTTGTACGGGAACACTATCATAAGCAAAGTCTAGATCCAAAGTTGTTAACATAGAGAGATTACCCAACTGATGAGGTATTTCTCCATGAAACTTATTATTGCTTAGGTCGAGATGCTCCAAATGCTTTAAGTCACCTAGGGAAGGACTCACTTTACCTTCTAGACATGCAACATCATCAGAATTTGCTAATTCGAGCTTGACGACATGACTGGTCAAGTTACTACAGACGACCCCACGCCATAGGCAGCAGTCGGTATTGGGTTTCCAAGAAGTGAGCAGCCCACAATAGTCGGCTGTAACTCCATGTTTGAATTGGAGGAGGGCATCCCTCTCACTGTCGATGCATTGGATGATGTGATTACCACGGTTACGACCGAGGGTAGGGAGACATGAACAAGGGGACATAACAATCCATGAAAGTAGAATGAGGACAAGCTGATACAATGGTTTCATTTTGTGGTTGATGTATTAGTTTTGATTTATCAAGCTGCTAGTGGTTGATTTAACTTGAAAGTTAGTTAGACATGTAAGTAGGGACAGAGTATTATTATCAATATATTGTGATTTTGTGAGAGGACAATTTCTTCTTCAATAGTATTCAATATTGACTTCTATGCTTTTAAGTCTTTCTGTTCCTATTATCAAGTGGTAACATCACACGATAGACTTGGTTTTAAGCCTTGACTAACTTCTATGCTTTTAAGTGCGGTCAACCAAGGGAAAAAATTCTCTTCATTTTAATAATTATAAGCTCAGACTCAATTTTAATAATTTTACTCATTGCTATCTATTAAATCACAAATTGTAAAAACAAATAATTGGAAAAAATAATAGTCCAGACGAGAGTAAATGGTACGTAATGAAGTCAAGTCAACTTTGGTGACTAGATAAAACGACATTATTGAAGAGTTATAACGATTTATATCTAAGAGGGGGAAGGGGTGAATTAGGTATACCATTTTAAAATTTTGCTTAACTTAGTTATTTGATAACACAAGTAACAATACTCAAGTGCGGAAACTTGAAGAACTTAATTGATTGTAAGTTCACAAGAGGTATAATAGATTTATGTCACAGTATGAGAGACAGTTGCACGGAGTTGATGGACAAGTCTATTACTAATGATGCAACGTAAGAGAATGTAAAAGTAAATGAACAAACAATAATACGATGTTTTAAAAATTGGTTCATCCTCTACTCCGAGACCTACGTGTTACCGTTATTTTATTGATTGTTTAGAAATTTACTCAAACAACTAAACTCTTACAATGAAATAACTTGCTAACTCACTGAAGTTGCACTCAAACTTAAAGCAACTTTGCTTCAAGAATTTTTGTGTTATATCTTATGGTTTACAGAATCTTGAATCTCAATAGTTCACTTTAATGAACATAGAGATTACAATTAAGATATAAACATAAGATCATGGAACAAACTCAACTTTCACAGTGCAACGAACTGATACATAGAGTTTTGACAGCTTTTAAAACGTTTTTGAAGACTTAACACTTAAAACAATTTACAAACAATTGAAAGACAAGGCTTTAAATTCACAATGATTTGCAAAGATTTACTCAATAAATTGTTAGGGAAATTATATACGAAAAGGAATTGACAATCATAAACCACACCGAATCACCTGCGCTTTCCTAATAGAATAATTCGTCCCTTATTAGTGCCTGGGATAAACCGAGTTTCCTATTGGGATAAGACGGTGTCCCTCTGATTTTTGGCACAAAAATCGGAGACATAATTCAGAAATATTTTGTGTAGAATGTTATATCATTCGTTGATGCAAAAGATGCGAATTTTTTCTGTATCTCTTTCCATCTTATCCCTTCTCTATTTATATATAGAGAAGGAAGGGGAAATAGGGTAGGAATTTTCGAAAGTTGTAACGGTTGAAAATTCCGTAAAATTAACCCCCTTCATAGTTATTTGAAGAAAACTATACCATAATCCCGTAAATAATTATGCAAGTGTACACTCCGTACTTCCCGAACTCGCATTATATAATTTAGAAATTACCCATCTACGAACCAACCTTAATTACGCCAAAATGAACCGGTAATTACACTTAAATCACCAACAATCCTCCCCCATTTAAGCGTAATTCAAGATTTTAAAACAGCTAACAAACATACCAATTTATGCATAAA
>JAOWBH010084344.1:0-14608 GCA_028566215.1 Silene coronaria | reverse complement strand
GGTAAATAAATAAAGCTAGATTTCAAAAATATATAATATTCCACAATTATTTCGATTTGATTTAATGCATATATGTAATATATTTATATAAATATATAACCTCTTAAAATTTTATGGCTAAATAGTAAATGTAATTTATGTTAGTAGTGAAAAGAATTGTAGTAACAATAGATATAATAATATATTAATTCACTCATTCAATAGTCAAAGCAACTATATTAGAAATGGGAGTAGTGAAAGTAATATAAGCAACAATGAGAGTAGTGAAATTATCAATATTAATGCGGAAATAGTGAAAATAACAATAATTACGGCGGGAGTAGTAAAAGTAAACGTAGTAATAACGAATGTAATAAAAGTAATACTAACAACAAAAGAAAGCATATATGAACAATTAGTTAACTAATCGATTTAAGTAAAATATTAATAGCAAAAGTAGTGAATTTGTTTCATAATTTATTTCATCATAATTTTAAGATATGGAATAGAAAAATATATTAAAGATCAATTTATGAGTTATGCAACTTTAAATTAGTTTTATTTAATTGAAAATAAATTTTAACGATAAATAGAGGTAGCCGGGCACTAATACTAGTAATCTTTAAAACAAAACTCGAAAATTTTATTATAAACCTCAAAAAGTAAACAATCAGGTTGCATTGTACTGCATCGGATGTACTATGAACTGAATTTTACTATGTTTTTTTGCTAAACACTGATTATTATCCCCAATAACTTGAAAGTAATAGATCCGAAGTTGACCTAAACCCGAAAATAGCCTGATCTAACCTGAATTCTTGCAAACCCGAAATAACCATACCAGATTGACCCATTTACTATATCTACACTCGATGTGCCAATAGATCTTCGATAACTTATTAAAAGACCGTTTTTCGCGTCTTCGTATTATTTGTCATACCAAGTCCTAATTCCTAACATAATAAATACACAATACACAGCCTCTTTGTCTCTTCATCTCACTAAAAAATTTCCTCACAAAACCATGGTTTACATTACATCTTGGGATGAATTTGTCGAACGCTCCGTCCAATTATTCCGCGCCGATGTTGAATCAGTAAGTCTCTTATAACATTAACCCAATTTTTTCTGTAATTTAATCATGAATTCTGGGTATCTCAGTTGTATAGTTTAATCAATTAATTGAGTAGAATTCTTTTTATTATACTTTTGTGGGTTTTTAATTTCAATGCAGACCCGTTATTCGATGAAATACAGACATTGTGATGGTAAACTGGTTCTTAAAGTTACTGATAACAAACAGGTATTTCTAATTCACCAATTTTGTTGTTATTGTTTTGTTTTGTAAATTTGTTGTAATTTGATATGTTTTAGATTTGTATGTTACTGGGATTTGCGTGAAGTTTCGATCTTTGCGAAATCCACTTCAAGATTGTGTTGCCAAACGGAAACTGTATTGTGAATCGTACTTTTGGTGGGGAAGACCCGGGTTATAGTATTGGACTATAGGGTAATTAGAGGCAATATTACGAGGTTCATTGGGTGTACCGGTGCATATGATATGATTCGTTGCAAAATACCCCACATTGGTCATAGAGGAGACTTGTGTGGGACTTAGATAGGAATGGGCTCGACCATCCTTTGAGCTAGCTTTCGGGTGGGTTCTTCCAATATATATATATCAGCATCATACACCCTAGTCAACGGTCAATATGAAAATCAGAAGTGAAATTAAATAGGCGGCCGGTCAATGGAGTATTAATGTTGGGATTTGAGGTTTGAGTTTATGTGTTTGTGTGTGCGCTATTTGATCAACTGATTTATTTGAGTTAGGATTTGATATGGATATATTGGAAGATGTTGTGCATGTGAGGGGACAAAAGGTTGATGATTAAGCAATGATGGGGCTTGATGGTTTTGAGCAATTTTCCGATTGAGTTAAATCGTACCAAGAGTACTTTTCAATAGGATCTTGGTACATGGAATTCGAAATATGGAGTTGGGAGCGAAATTAGACTAGGACTAGTTGTGACCCGGCATTTTTCTTATTTGTTTAAAGAGGCAGAACAATTAAGGTTTGGAGAGTAAGTTTGAGGGGCGAATCTATGGATGATGTATGTCTAAAGAGTAGAGTCTTATAGAAACATGATATTGTGTCATCTATTTATCTGATGTCGGGTAAGGCGTTATCTAAGCTTGTTTCTGCAAGCCATGTGTGACAGAATTTTACAAGTGTTCAGTTTTCATAATCTTGATGACAGTTTAGGAATTTGGAGGTAATTATAACCGTTCAGATTCTTTTTGATGCTGTAGTTGAGCTAGCTACATGTACTAGCTCGAAGATATTTTTCAGGGTAGTGGAGCTAGGAGAACTAGTATAAATGTAGATACGGAGTAACTTGTGCTGCTCAAAAAGGACTTCAAATTGAGAATTTGAGGCGAACACTTGATGTTTCAAGCTGAGAAGTTGTTTAAAACTCTAGACCTCACTCATTTCTTCCATATTTTACCATCTGTTTGTTACTCATATAGCTAATTATTGTGAAAGGGGAAATAGTCTAGGTAATTATGTGAGACCTCGTGTGGTTGGATATGTTATTTGACTTGTTGAGCCCCTGAGTGTTCTATGCTATTGATTTGATCCTTATAGCCTCATTGTCTTTTTCAAACATTTGCTAGTGCCTCAAGTTTAAGACTGACCAAGCTCAGGATGCGAAGAAGATGGAGAAGCTTAACAATATATTCTTTGCTCTGATGGCTCGAGGTCCTGAAGGTACAAATTCTGCCCATTCATTTTTTTAAATACGATAAATTTAGCTTATATCTGTGTTGTGCTATTGATTTTTGAAGTGATGGCGCCACTCCCCTTTCCCGGAAAGATGAACTTTGCATGTGCACAAGATTATGCTTTATCTATAGGAGTACAAAAAGTTAACTAGAAACTGGTTGGTTCATCCAAACATATTAAAAACTTTGAGATGTTCTTGTTTCATGTTGGAGCATTTAGAATCAATGAGACGAATGAGTCAATAGTGTTGGACATACTATCAATCTAGGCTGCGACTCCTCAGGCCTACGTGTAATGCTTTTGAAGGTGTCACCACAACCACATTTTAAAGAGGTGTCAGTGGCATTTGTGTCACATTAACAGATATTAGGAGTTAGGATACGTCGATTGATTTAAATTCCAATATTTAGTACATTTGTGTTGGAGTTTGCATTGTTCTTTCTTTTTGGTCCTAGTGGATGTTGTGGAAGGGTAAGAGGAGATTGATAAATGTTAAGAGATAACATTTGTTGCCAATTTTTCCTCGGTCATGTGGCTCTGCATTTGTGTGAAGTTGTGAGTTTCTTTTTTTTTTCTAGAAGTTGGCTTACATGGGTTTTAGCTGATGAGGAGCTTCAAATCTTTTGTTTATGCAGTCGATATAGCTGAAGTAACTGGGAAAGAACAGGTGGAGGCACAACCAGCAAAGAAAGGAAGAGGAAGAAAACAATGATATCAAGCTCAAAAAACTTGTCTAAATGTTAGGGTTTTTAGTGATTTAACCATGTTTTTATTTTTGGCTCTTTTGTAGTACACAAGTAACGTGCAATCTATCAACTAATGCGAATTTTGCATTTAGCAACTTTAGTGGTGATGAAAAATTCCTGAAAGGTCAGCCTAGAACCGCTTAAAACCTGGACATGATAGTTTCTGAGATTATGTGACATGATTGGGGACTTCTTCTCCTGTTGGCAACTCATATGAATGTGATACCATCCCATCATGTTTGATGGTATCAAGTACAAATGCACATTCCAAGTTTTCTTTCAATTCACTAACCTAGTTTGCTTTAGATCGAGTCAAGCTGTTCGAGTCACTTTGATTTTGATTTTGATTTTGATTTAATAGTACGTTCCATTTTCGTTAAGTCGGTTTGATTTGGACACTGATGGGTTGTGTCAATTGTTGTACATGGTTTTTTATTGATCATGTCAAGTTGGTCCATATTCACGAATTTGGTTTGGGAGTGATTACACTACAATAAAATCTTGTCGTGGGAATTACACATATTAGAGCTAGGTTACTGAAATCAGGGTGTCATTAGAATTCTAATGCACAATGCACATAGAGCCAAGTTACAGCTTCTCGTTAGGACACAAACTGTTTCTTATTATCTCTAAACTCTCCTTATGTTAGATCTCGAGTTTGATGTTATCTGAAAAACCCCGATACAATTGATTTGAGAGTTGAGAGGATCAGCTTCTACAACATAATTAAGGGAGTTCTGCTTTCGCTCAAGATCAGTCTTCCGCGTCTGCGGCTGAAAATCAAATCAATACGGATATCAACGACCAGAAAATCCCATTCCAATTCCATGGATTCCCGTTCCCAGCTCACCGTCATCCTCTATTCCCACATCACGTTTCCCTTCCTTCACACTTTACCCATTGATTTCCACACCCATACTCATTCCCAGGCCAGCTTCCATACCTTATCCCACTGATAGAAAGGTATCGAGGCTATATTCTGGTGATGAGCATATATGTAACCCTTGCATGAAGGCAGTTTAGATCGGTTTATATTATATCAATGTTCCGATTTCAAAACATGACGGGCAATTTTATCCAATAGCATCCCAAGTAATGCACCATTTCTACCTGACTGAAAAAATGTGCGATGGAGTGACTAGGATTTTGCATAAACTGAGACACCCCAAATAGTTCTGAAACTCCAAAAAATACGCGTTCCAGCTCCGAAAAGCTACTATCATTATTGTGCCGTTTGCTTGCTCTTGGAATTGATACATGGAAATACAATATTGATATTTAGTAACTATATAACATCCCCAATTTTCCGACTACTTTCTATCTGTAGAATAATATGAAATGTAAATTGGCGGAAGCCTAAACGCATTATCATCGACTCGATCAGAGCAGGTAATAACAATTCAGAGACAATTGCTACGCAATTAGCAATTTCACCCCTCTGGAATTTATACATTTCAATAATATGAATCCATTGTCGAAAACAATGCCACCAACCCTAAGCTTTCCATGATGTCTGTATTAATCACAATTAATCTGAGCAAACGACTTCTTCAAAAACGTAGCAATATACAGAGTCGTTTGGACTAACAAGTCAACCTTGTTAATGGTTTTAATCACAATTAGAAAACACCAGTAATCATCTTGAAAAAAGATATACCAAATTAAGTTTATGCATAAAATGAACCGTACAACCCGAGATAAAAGGGAAAACAGAGAACATCAGCAAAACCGACCAAAAGACAAGTAGGAAAAATAGAGTACTTGGTAGCTCATAGACATCCCTACAAAAACATCTCCAATTTCCTTGATTTAAGAGGTTCTGGAGGTAAATAATCCTCTAACCGAAGACTAGATCTTGTCCGAATCTCCTTCAATGTAGCATCGCCTTTCTCAGACTTGATACTCTCCAGGATGCTCCCAAGAACATCAGCAGCCAATCCAACCTCCAAAAGACGACCCGGCTCCTCCCCACCTCGGTGTATTAATCTACACACGTCTTGCAAGGGTAAGACGTTTTCCAAGACGAGTGTACCAAACATCTGACCAAGAAATTCGGGTGCCCTTGGTGCATCGGTGACAGTGTCTTCAAACTCAGTCAATAATGATTCAAACCTGTAAAGGAGAATAATCGCTATGATCAGGACATTTTTTTTTTCGGGATTGCACCACCCGGTTTATTCCACATACGATACATATAGGACCATAAGAGGCAAACGTTCTCTCTTCTAAGGTTTACAATAATCAAATATAAAGGAATCGAACTTTTCAGAAATCAGGTTAACCTGATTCATTTACTTGTCAATTCATCGAAGTGCTCAAAGGTAAACGTTATGATTAAAAAAAAATGGGATAGCAAAACAATGGTTTGTAAGGGAAGTCGGGGATTGAAATCTTACCCTTGAATGAGCTGTTGCGGGCTGAACGTGCCTTCCCGAGGTTTTGTGAGGCTAATTAGCAGTTTTGTCAGGACACTTCTCTCCATGTCTTTCCTCTCAAAAGCATCAGTAACCCACATAGATATAACTGTTGGATAAAAGCTTGGAGCATTTAACTCTTTGATGCATAATTCAGCTTCCTTGACATCTTTCGCACTAAAAGTGGGAAAAAAAAACATAGAACAAAATGAGTAATAGAGATCATAACACAAGTTATAAAGAAACTGTCTTTTCTTTCATGCAGCATGCAACCTGTTAGGCCTGATCGTTATGTACGAAGCTCAAACATTGTACATGACGAATAACGTCTGAGCAATAATTACTTCAAATTACATGTCACTCGAATGACTCTATGCAAACCGTTTCTTGGTCTCAAGTGTTGGCTATTTCACACTACTAAGACTACTACATATGGCAATGTAGAGACTAGAAGGGACAGATGTACGAAACACCATTTCTGTTAAAACATTAAAGATGGTATTCCGGATGACACATGAAGAAAATTGCGTTTTGTGTTATAAATTCACATTATAAATAAAAGCACAATAAACGAAGTTTCACCAACAATTCAACTTCTCAAGTAAAAGTTTAACAATTTCTTTATATCCGCGTGATCAGGAAAAAAACGTAAATCGGGAAGGAACGAGGATAAGATTCAGCATTCAATCTAAGAAAATGTTGCAACATATTGGAAATATTGTGCACCAAGATATGGTAAGCAGTTCAAAGTCAGAGAAGTAAGCAAAGCTAAATAACCGCTTTCCAATCCTTCTGCTCGATGATCAGTTTACCAATCAGAAGGACCGAAAGGAACAAGTTAAAGGCTTTTCAAGTTCAGGATATAGCCAAACCCTGGTAGACAACAGCCTGACATTTGAAGTTACAATCACCATCATAGAAACCAGAATAAATAAAATAACTCAAAATTGTTTTTGATTGGTTTCAAGTCACAAAACCGGGACGGATTGTTCTCATCTTTGCCAAGGTCCATTTTTTCTATATTAACCCTTTCACTTGAATACAAACTGAGTATGGAAAGGGAGGGTGGAGGGGAGGGAAGGAAGAAGAAAGGAGTTCATTTTCCTTCCTCTTTCCTATGTTGGAAGGATAATCATTCGGCCTATAGGAAAGTAAAATGGATCCCTCAAGTTCCCTTTAGCCTCATTTCTACCCCAAACAAGTGAAATTACATCCTTCCCGCCCTTTCCTTCTAAAGATTTACTTCATACAAGGGGTAGAGGCTAACGAAAGTACCAAGCAACTCAATATCAACTAAAGGGACCTCGGGGCAAATTTGGCTCAAAAAGCCAATTGCATAGCTCAACATTTCGTGAGAAATCTAAACAAAACGAGAGGCCATGTCGTTCCATACATCGACGATTTGTTCACACCCATCCTCCGATCCTCTTTCGGGGGTCTTCAAACTAGTACTTAAATTTGAAAATAGAGCTCCAAATACTCCTAAGCAGTGGCTTTATATCATTGGTCATTCTTACTCTACAGTACCTATATCAGGTTTCTTCTCATAGACTCTACAAAAATGGTGCTCCTGTTTATCACATTATACAGATTTTAGTATTACCAGTCAAAATAGTAGGGCACAATAGTGAGAACCAGGAAGGAAAAGCGGACTTTCCTCATACATATCCTTAGTTAACAAAAAAAAAAACCTACACTCAGTGAGGCATTAGCCAAAAAGCCTCGTGCGCATATAACGCACAACTACCAAGACGTACTTCTATATCACATTATTCCTAGGTTTTACTCCTTTACACGTTGACCCTCTTAGAACTCTAAAAAGGGTACTGTTGCGCCAACATTTATTTGAAAATATAAATTTGTGCGCAAAAACAAAACTCCTCCTGCCTTTGAAGCACGCACCTTCGCCTCGTGCCATAGCCACCTTACACTTTTTAAAACGAAGTAAATAACAGCGCCTTAAGCACCTGACATTCTGGTGTACTCATATACTCCCTCTTATGTCTCCAACCCAATTTGTTCCACCGGTCCACCCATACTCCATTTTGGTCCATACTTTTTGTTCCTCCCGTTTGAAAACCTTCCTTGTATGGTAAAATTAAGAGTTTAAAATGCTTATTTTATCTAAACTATATATATTAAAAGAACACGTTTAAGTGTTTATTCTATTTTGGTCCGTATCTATTTGGTCATCGTTGCTATCGCCGTGGTGGTGAGTGCGATCTAAGCTGGTGTGGCGGGAGTGTGGTGGTGGCTTGGTAGGAGTGTGGTGGAGGTTGGCGAGATAGGTGCTCTAATATAAGGTGAGTTTGTAAGAAGATACCATGAAACCATTTCTTACGAACCATGCTTAAAACAAATGGAAGGAACAAATTGGGTTGGAGAGAGTATCCCTTTGATCTGATGTTAAATAACCATAGGTCGTCATCAAGTAGCAGGCTATCTCAGCAAGCAACAGCAGTTTAAATGCAAGGAATAGTTTGCCAATACGAAGACATGTTCAATAGTGAGATTATAAAAAGAGCACCAATGCAGGGAAGAGCTCACCTATAGTACTCCTTTATTGCTGCCATTGACATTTCTCGTAAACGCTCTTCAGGATACACCTTTTCAGCTGACACTTTTTGTGCAACAGTTGAATTATGTTCTTGGCCATTGGCCTGATCACCGCGAGAGATATAAGTTCCACGGTCTGATATGTAACTGAAACCATTCAAACCAGCCACCCCTCTTCTGGCATCCCCATGAAATGAAGAATTATCAACTGTGGGCCCAGTTGAGACTGATTGCTGCTCCCTAACCGACATTACCTTTGCAAGCCCACCTTGAGGCCCGAGCATAATGGGCTCATCGCCAGAGGAGCGTTGGAGCAAAGGCACTGAAAGTGTCCTGTTCTCAAATTCACTCTTATCGTCAATCCGTGCATCCTGCCCACGAAACTGGGAGCCCACACCTCGGTAGCCACCACCCTGGCCCACCGAAGGAGACATCGTGGAACCTCTTGGAGCATACTCTAAAGGTGGGCCCCTTCTCATTGAAGAATTCATGCTAGCTCCACGACTTAGCCGACTAGCTTGCCCCATTCTTTCTTGGGCAGCAGCTCGATGTACTTCCTCGATCTTCTTAGGCCCTTCAACTTTTCTCCTTTGCTGCCATTTGTTCTTCCTAAGATCAATTGTATCCTTCAACATGAATCGAACTCGTGAAGATAGCTTCATATCATTAGATAACTGCCTCATGATTTCGAAGTATGCATCCATATGTTGCTTGGCTTTGGGATGATCAATCATCTCACCAATAGTGCTCATCAACTTGCACAAGGCTTCAATATTCTCTTCATCCGCATTTTCATAGTTACCCAACAATTTCTTTATACATTCATGCATTATTCTTTCAGTTAACATCCTCTTTTTGTACAACTCCCCAATCAACCTAATGTTACCTAGCATACGCCTTCGTACTTTCAACCTTTTCTCTTCTCTTTCTTGGTCAGATTGTTTTGTTTCACCTTCATCCTTGTTAACTTCCTCTTCTTCTCTTTCTCCTCTCTCAAATTCCTCCTGACACTTGTTGAGTAATAGCCGTCTGAAAGTGATTTTCTGATTATCAACACTGAGATCAGGCAACTCTGAAGCCAAATGTTGGCAGAAATTGGCATACATTTCACAGAATGTTGGTTCCATTAAAGCCTTGTCGAAAATCTGTGATATGACTCCAGTTAGAGTCACCACATTGTCAATTTTAACTTCTTTAACTTGCTCAAAGAGTTTTTCAAAATTTTGTGGGGTCAGCTTGTTTAAAATAGCCTTTAACCTCCTCTGCTTTGCCTGTTCCTCATCACTAACTTTACCTACTTCATACTTGTTCTCGGCTCTGTGCATTACCGGTTGAGGAGTCTGAGGAGACGGCATCAAACCACCTTTATTGAAATTTGCAGCTCGTTGCCAACGTTCACCATCAAAGTTATTCCTTTGTGTACCCTGAAAACTCATGGAATGCATCAGCCCGGGTAAAGTCCCGCCAGCATGTTGTATGGGCCCTTGTCCACGAGGCCTTACACCATAATTGGGTCCTTGGCCTGGCCGGAAACCCATCATATTACTAGCATAGCCAAGATCCATCCCGGGATCACGGGCCGAAATATGAGGGTTTGGTTTACCCCACCTATCCGTATCTATAGAACCGTTACCACGACGATCATGCCGGGCTGCCCCAGAAGACCTGTCAACGATCCTCACAGAAGTAGCATAGTCACGGGAATTATTAACATGTAAACCCATCAAGACATCAGTAATATCAGGTGTTATTTGAAAACCCTCTGGAAGATCAGTACATTGCTCGCAAATAGTAAGAAGAAAATCCCTAGAGTACTTTTTCGCTACAGCTCCATTATCATCATCATCTTTATAGAAGCCTCCAGGTGTCGCATTATCGGAGGGCTTTAACTTTGGTGTGGATCCGTCGGCGACGTCCTCCCAATTTTCAAGCTCCGGTTTATTCTGCTCATCTATTTTCTTCACAGAGCCATTTTCCACTTTAGCGCCAGACACTTCCGTCATATCATTGTCGATAACACTTTCCTCGGTCTGTTTATGATCCTTGGGACCCTTATAGGCCCCATATAGATCAGGATTTGTCCCAAGAGCTTCAGCCTTCTGAAACATTTCTTTTCTCTTCTTCTTCCCCTTATTATTCTTCGCCTTGTTTGTCTCCACGGAATACTTGACATTTCTTTTCTCGTCTTCTATGATTTCCTCTTCAATACCTGATAAGTGAAATTTTCAGAAATCAAATTATATTCACCTGGGACGATCCTTTTTTTCTCAATAGAGTGGCTAAATTAGTAGGCCTTACCAGAGTCAACAGCAGTGGTTGCCTCAACCACAGAAGCTTCCAGAACACTTGCTTCACGGTCAGTTTTCTTCTGTTCATCAGGTTGTTCAGGCTTGGTGACGATATTGGTTGCCTTTAAATGGTTATCCGACTGGAAACCCTTGGAATGGTTAGTCTCACCTTGTTTGGTCACAGACTGCAGCTGGCTATCATGTTCTGTCACAGGTTGCTCCTGAAACATACTCGGATCAGACTGTGTGCCGACGTACCAATGCAAATAAATTTATTTAAGAGTGAACGGCTTAAATATCATCCACTGACTATTGATTTCACAACCTTTTTTTTTCAATAACATCAGATGTTTGTATCATTAATTTCAGCACATATTGCACACAAATGAAATGCATATTAAAAAAGAAGAGAGAGATAGAAGGCGCGCATATTCTGGGGTTCCATAAAGTACTAAAGAGAATTCAACATGCAAGTTAACAGAAAAGATAATCCAACAAACATTGCCTATGCCGATCAACAGATCATGTATGCCTTTAAGGCGAATTTTTCAGGTAAACAAAAACAGTTGGGGTAGGGTATTTTTTTCAACTTTATCCTTTCCACTAACCACGCTCTTCACCAACCTGGGCACAACTTTCCTCCCACAAACAACAGAAGCGCCAAGGAGATCAACTTCCACTATTATATCATATGGCCTCACATTCACCCTTGGTACCCACAATAATTTGCTCCTTATGTACTAATAAACTGCCTACCTTCAAGTGGCAGAATGTATACTTGCTTACTTGGGTGTTGGAAATTGTCTGAGGCTATAATATCGTACTTGGGTCCAGAAGGTTGGAGTTGCAAAGTTATCAGGAGTTATTTATTATAATTGTTAGAACTATTACCGTAACAAAGAACAGTACCAGACGAGTTAATAGAAAAAAAGAGCACCTGCGATGACATTGGAGTCTCTTTGTCGATCACAGTTTCTTTGTGAATATTGGTTGAAAGTGGAACAAAAACATCAGATTGTTTCGTAGAGTCAAAACCAGACTTCAATGGTGGAGAAAAGCTAGCAGGATTTGGTTTGAGATCCTTGCTCCCAGAATCAGCTTTTTCAATAATACTTGAGTCTCCTGCAGAGTGACCCACTGATTTAATTGTCACTGGTATCGTAGCAGACAATGGGTGAGTTGATGGTCTAACATGAGGTACACTCCTAGTCGAGTCCAAGTTGGATGACTCAGGACGGCCAGGCATAGAAGCCACGATAGATATAGAAGTAGAACCAGCCTGGTTTAGATATGGAATAGTGGGGGGGCCTTGACCAGAATAGTTAAACCTTGGAGCTAGAGAAGTATTAGTCAGAGGAACAGAACTTGGTGGCGGAGTGAAAGGAGAGCCAGGGGTATAAGAATTGGAATAGAAGCTACCAGGACGCGCAGCCGTATAAGAGGGCTGTGCAACATGGGTCACCCTAGAACCTGGCGACCCGCCATTCTTATCATCAAGTCTCAACTCCTCGTGGGTATCAGGATGGGTTATCTTCACAGTTTTACGAGCACTGCCAAATTTTCCAGCTTGCTGATTTACCTGAGATGGCATGTTTGTCATCCCTAAACTTCCAGGTTGATGGGGTAGCTGGTGGGCCAGCTGGGGATTGAACCCAAAGTTCGGTCCTGGGTGAATCATTCCCTGATTTGGCATAATATGGTGCGGAAGCCCAGGCACAAAGACTGGTGGCTGAATCTGAGTTGGGTTTCCCATAGGCAACGGCATCTGAATTGGCATTTGATGTGAATTAGCTCGCACGCCTTGAGAAGGCATTTGTAGATTGGGCCCACCATACGGGATGGGGCCAGTAGGTTGGGTGAATGGCATAGGCATAGAAATCCCTGCCACAGAAACAACAGTGGGCTTCTGGGTTTGAACTGGAGGAGGTGCAGACGCCACTGGTACCTCCCTTGTGACGTGTGCAACTACCCGAGGCTCTTGGGGAGTTGATTTCTCAGTAGAACCATCCATGTTAGGCATCTGTTGCTTTGGAGCAGAAGGTGCCGGATTTGCAGCTGAAGCCCTTGAAACCGTCCGCAGAGCCTGCATGACCATCAAAGTCCAAAAATTTATGAGAACTGATGAACAACCACCAAACCAAGAAACAAGATGTTAAGTAAACTAACTTTCGGTGTTCATAGACCTATTATACCAGTCTACCACCATGATCTGAAAAGTTTGTCTCTCTTCTTGACGATGTATTTTATATAATTCAACAATGAAATCATACTCTATAACTACTCCAGCCTCTTAATTGACCCCGACCAAAGGCACTGGCGGATCTAGGTACTAGGATCAGGGTGCCACAGACGACGAAAAATAAAATCTAAAGCTTTTGGTCCAGTGACACCTTAAATAAAAAAAAAAAAAAAAACGGACCATATGTATGAAAGGCCTTAAGGATTCTCAAATGTAGGCACACTTATCGCTGGCATTTAAAAATGTTGTTTCTCTTATGAGTCTTATCCTCTCTACTGAAGATGTATGAAGCAGTGTCTATCTTAGAGAACTCAAGGAGGTGAAATAGAATGTAGCATTCATATTTGAATTCATAGAAATTTTGTACTTAACTGACCCCAAACTATTTTGGGACTAAGGCTTTGTTGTTGTTGCTGTTGTGCACTTAACCAAGAATTTTTGTAAGATATTCACTTATTTTGAAAGTCCTACTGTCCTATTAATTTACTTATCCACATTTAAAATAGCAGTGACATTATAATGGCTACCAACCAAGTTCTAGAAGTGAACAACTTAAACCCTGAACTCCTTTAACTATACAAAAAAACATCCAATTTGACCACCGACAGAAAGCAAAGATAACGGATCAACAATGAAGTAAAAGAAAGACAGAAGACCTGATTCTGCTGTTGCTCATCCAACTTTGGTGGAGCGGAACTGGTTCTTGCCGGTACCTGCAGATTAACATAGAGCAAGACTTAGATTCACTATTACGAAAGTTACAAAAAGGTAAGAGTCTAATTTATAGAAAGTAAAATACCGCCATGACATTCATAAATCCGGGACTTATGGATCCAAACTGAAGAGAGAAGCCCTTGCCTGCATCCCCTAATAGAGTGGAAAGACAATGAAACCAATAAGAAGAAAGAATAACAATAATTAACATTATTACCCCAGTGCCTTAAAAGGCTCCCGTCAGTCATAAGGTAAGGTCACACGTATTTAATCTCGCACGTGTTGCGAACCCTGGACAGGTGCTTTCAAGCGATCCATAATGATTACATCGAATTGTGCATTGAAGGACTGCCAATTCACAGCGTCAAGGTGCATTAAAAACATCCGAGTATTTAACAAGTCATTTTGTTTTATTACATCATATTACATAACCAAAGAATAGCAAGTCCTTGACTGCATTGAGAATGGAACTAGCAAACGAATGAACAATTATCATCCTTTTTTTTTAGAATGTTGTCTCCTTGCCAGACAAAACAAAACAAAAAGATCACAATTCAAAGAATAAGTTTTAAACCTTTAGAAGGATTTGCAGGCGAGGAGGAATCTGAAGTCATGGAGGACGTCTGAGATGGCAGAGCCTTTGGAATGGGTTGACTGCTCTTTTGGCTTGAAGTATCATCTGATTTAGCGACGGCGGTCTGAGCTGATTTGTGAGATACCGCTGCCAAGAGATATTTTAATAACTATCAATATATTGAATTATGTGATTCTAATCACAAGACTTCACGGTAGACCTGTCAAACGGGTCGGGTCGGGTCAAATACGGGTCGGGTCATACGGGTCTCGGGTCGGGTCAGGGTCAGAATACGGGTCAGAGAAAAGTT
>JAOWBH010084233.1:0-14608 GCA_028566215.1 Silene coronaria | reverse complement strand
CGGCCGAGTACTATGTACTCGGCCGAGTGCACTCACTCGGTCCCCCCTACTCAGCTCATACTCGGCTTGCTAAGGTGAACGGTTGGTCCAAATACTTTCGTGTAAGGTTTATAGAATTCTCATTAAGTTTAATGATCCTCTCACTAATTCCAATTAGCATAACTAATTCCTCTTACTAATACCGGGTATTACAATTGAGCTCGTTGCATTGCATTGTATTTGCATATCATTTATCATTGTTATGTTGTTGTTGTTTATCCTACTCAACCGTCTGGTTGACCATGTATTCTGTAAATACCTGTGATGAACCAATTATTGGGGAGCAGTTTGACTGATAGGTATTAAGATAGCAGACTCGGGAGCTTGGGATGAGAGCTTGAGCTAGATTGACCTAGAAATTAGATTCACTTAGTTTATTTATTTCCGCTGCGAGTTCGTAATTTATTACTAATTCAGTTTGATTTAGTTGGTAAAGATTGTAATAATACTATTACTAAGTTTTATATTAAAGTACTTTGGTTTTATTTTACTTTGTTATTCACTACCTCGGAAAACTGAGATGGTAACAGTCCTATGTATTCGGGAATGTCTTGCTAAAGGCTCCTTCATAAATGGGGGTGTTACACTTATGGTCTAGATATGAAATTTGTCAATGTAGTAGTATATGGAAGTAAGCATGTTGCAAAATAACATGTACACACCATGACTCTCTTTGATCGCCAGATTATCTAAGACACTTATGATCACCCATTAAGAAATTTTAGCATATCACGCGCCTTATGATTTTAATATGAAAATACTAAAGTATCTTCCTAATGACCAAGTGGGAGACTGTAAGAAACATCAAATTAAGTTACATAAGAAATTGATGTTGTAACTCTTACTTATATTATGGTCATTAGTAAGGAGTTGTTTCTTTTATCAATCAATATGTATTAATATAAGAGAATGTTATTATTTGAACAAAACATTCTCATGTTAATAAGAAAAGTGATGATAAAAGTGTTACAATTTAATAAAATGTTTTCACGTTAATTTGCTAATAAAATAAAAGGGTTACAATTTAAGGCTAAGTTTCACTCTTAATTAACTTTGATAGAAGGTTAATATTATGTTGTATGTTATGAAATTTAGTTCTCTCTCTACCTATAATTAGTGACCTCTGCCCATCACAAAGATCACCCACAAAAACATTACAAAAACACATACATTAAAGGTTGATAGCCAAAGGGAGAGAAACCTCATTTTCTCGATTAAGGGTTTATATATTATCCAACAAAATCTCTCATCATGTTGTTCGGAGGTTTGTGCTAATATGATTAAAAATAGAAATATATATGTGATAATCATGTAATTCAAGATCTTAGGAATCATGTTAGACTTAAATATTTAACATGTAATCCACTAAACTTGTATTTATTTACAAAATGTTCTTAGTTGTGGTTTTGAAACACTACCTTGGGAAACCAAGATGGTAACGCCTTTAATTACCTTGGCCGGGTAATTGGGGGTGTTACAGTCTTATCCTAGTTTCATATTCAAAAAAATAGTTCTTTTGTTTATTGATTATCGGTATATTATGTTTTACACCAAAGTTTCGATCTTTATTGGTGATTTATTTGTTTTACTGTTGTTGGGAGTTTAGTATATTACATTTGATGTTTACTCTTTGCGGGGTAAATGATACGGGTAAGTTATAAAATTGATGGAGATATTAAATGGGGAAATCCTAATGGAGGGAATAAAATAGATGAATGGAGTTAAACTAACAAAAATGGAAGGATTTTTCTGAGTGGAGGAAATTAATTGCAAAGCCACCAAACCTAAATACTCCAACTCATCATTGCCACATAAGCAACTAACGTCTAAACATGACGGATTAAAGACAAATGGTCATGCTTAGGGGTAAGAAACAGAGTTTAAGGGTACAAGCGATAAATTGAAAATGTGAGGGTACAACTTGGAAAAGTTAATAGTTTTAGGGTACCCCGTAAAAAAACCCAAAATAAAAAGACTATAAACCGTGCATTTATTACACAGAGTCTAAACTAGTACTTTAATCAAATGAGAGTGAGTTGTAGAAAAGCATTTAGCTTTTGTTTAAGACTAATCACCACCCTTTAAGAGGTTTGTATAAGCACATTGGCGAAATTGAGTTCCCTAACTATAAACAACCCCTGTCGAAGTGCCTTGAGTTCGGCTCGGGTAACACTAGCAACACGCGCTTGTTTAACTCTTGGGACATGTTAAATCCCGCGCATTTTTTCGCCCCATTCCAAAATTTGTCCTCCTTATTTTTCACACCCACCAAGAGAGGGAAATAAAAAAACCAAAAATATTTAAAAAAAAAAAAAAAAAAAAAAAAAAACTTTGAAGTAAACTGTTACCCTCCGAACGATTGCCCCTCCCCCGACCACCCCTCCCAGCGCTGGTGTTAAAACTGCTTCATATTCCACCAATTAGAAAAGTTGTGGGTTGTTACTGCGTGTTTTAACCAGTAAGGATCATTACTTTTCTATGCTTGACAAACAAGTATGAATATGCTCGAAGTATCTAGATTGCGGCATCGGAATGTATGCGGCGACTGAATGAGGCGGTGAAATTTATTATTGATTGCACTCTTGAGCACTATAATTAGTACTCATTGACATTGCTACGTGAAATCATCCAAGAAAATCCTCAAAACTCCAATACCCAAATACCCAGAAATCATTCTCTCTTTAATAGTTCCAAGAAATCCTCAAAAATAAAATCATTCAATTCGATTAAAAGATGAGTAATACGGAGTAAAATTGTGGATAAAACGGCCAAATTACTTGCGATATATGTGAATTAAGATCCATAATTATCGAACTATTGTTAAATTATTTTGTTTTTTTTTTAAATAAAACGATCCTTTTATTGATTTCTCAACGCCGATTCAATATCGGATAAAACGACTAACTCAATGTCCATTGGAACAGCTCCAACCCAAAACCTTTAGGTTTTGAGATGGAGAGAATAGAGAGAACATTTTTTAAATTTTTTTTAGATGATGGGCAGATTTGGAATAATAGAGAAAAGTGCGTGAAATTTAGTAAAATTGTACGCGAATAGAGAAAACGGTTTTAGATTTATTTATCTTCGTCTTCATTTTATTTTACTCATTTATCCCTGACCCACTACATTTTTTTTACCAACACCGACTTGTCAATTTGATCCCTAGTAGGCGAAACCCATACTAAAATCTTAGTTTGGGCATTTTAAAAAGTTGTCTGTAATTCCATAAAACAAAGTTGAGGGCAAGAAGTTGTTTGGAGAGGGTAAAATCAGTTGAATAAAAAAGGGGAGACGCATTTAGTGTAGCAAAGTGGTGCGCAATGGCTGCTAATCTCCCTTACCTTGCCTTGTTCACTTTTTTCAACTTTTTCATCTTCCATGGTATTCATCTTTATTTTGTATTAATTAATCTGAGTTTTCAAGGGTTTTTGAATAATCTGTTTGTCCTTTGTAGGGTATGGAGAGAAGAGGATCTATGAAGATGGTTACACAGTAACAACAGTTATTGATGGTAACAAGCTTAATATCAACCCACACTCAGCTCTTTCTAGATCAGGATCACATGATCTTCTTCTTCTTGATTCTTCTGCAAGTCTCTTTTACACACTTTCTTTCCCACTTTCCCAAGGTTTCATCTTTTCTTCTTCATCTAAATATTTACTCTAGTGTCGGCTTTCTATGCTATTCTATTCGTAAAGACTCTGGGGTTGTTTGAAACAAAGGAAATGTGTAGATGGTTCATCGTTGGGGTAGTCCAAGTAGAACCGGAAGTAAGGAGAAAATAGTACTCCCTCCACCCCGGTCATTTGTTTCCCTTTACCATCTTGGGGTGTCTCGGTCAATTATTTACATTTCTATATTGGAAATGCATTTGATCATATTCACACTCAATCTGGTTCACTTGTCATCCAATAATTGGCCCCCTTTTTCCTTTCTTGGTTTTTGTGCCAAACCAAAGGTAAACAAATGATCGGGACAGAGAGAGTTCTCCGTATGATGTAATGCTATTGTCAAATGTCTAGACATTGCCGTCTGTAGAGAGGAGAATTAGTGATGAGATGAGTCACTAAATGAGTCAAAGTATTTAGATCACTCTATTTGATCATCCAACACATGAACTCTTCATTATTCTTTATGCTGACGGGTAGAAGAGACCGAAACTTGGACACTTAAATAGGGATGATGGTAAATGTCCTAATTTAACTTCTAAATAGATCCTTTTATGATAACATGTACCGAGTCCCATGTATGTATGTATGTATGTATGTATGTATGTATGTATGTTGTACAATGTGGTTCACAAGTATACATTTACTTTATCTGATACTTGTTGAAATTGTTGGTTGGATTGCTCAGGAACTATGATGAAGAGGTTTGTTGGAAATGATAAGGGTTATGATGATGGTGACGCAACTTCAGCTAAGTTTAACAAACCCAGGAGCTTTACTGTTGATTCCAAGGGAAATGCGTATGTTGCTGATAGAGTCAACTTCGCTGTTAGAAAGATTAGTCGCACAGGTACAGTTCACTTGTTCCTCTTCTGTATATTTTACTCACTTTGCCAACAACATTATTAGTTACTTTGATTACACTTTGAGTCTGAAACCGAGCTTCCTCTGAACCTTTATTACTGTACTAATTGTTACTTGGCTTATTGATTTACAGGTGTCACAACCACTATTGCAGGCGGATACTCAAAGATACCTGGTCGCACTGATGGACCAGGACGAAATGTAACTTTTTCAGCAGATTATGAGCTAACCTTTGTTCCAGAGATATGTGCTCTGCTTGTTATGGACCATGGGAATAAACTGATCCGCCTGATCAATCTAAAGCAAGAGGATTGTGGTTCTCCCAAGTCTGGTACATCTCTTATTTGTTGCTGCAACTAATTGAAAACTCAGTTGTCTGAACTCTAAACCATGATGTTTAAAGCATTAATTGTGACCAAGTTACAAGGTTTTGGAGGTTGGCGGAACCGTGTATTGAGACGATGGAGTGTTAAACATAGCTGAAATAGCGTCACTGAGAATTGTGTTAAACATAGCATCACCATTAATTGTGTTAAACATAGCTGAAATAGCGTCACAGAGAATTGTGTTTTTGCCTTCGTCTATATTGTGGGAAGTTCAAAATCTAATCTGCGATCATCTGGATGTAAAAATTGTGTTTTCCCATCTCTTGCTAAATTCTTGGCCTAAGAATAGACTTTGACCTTTGAAAGTAAATTTTACGTGCATGGTAGAGTGGTAAACTAAGCATCTTTGCATTTTCAATGGAGCTAAAGACTCCCTATTTTTTGAGGTTCCAGATTGATTACACTCTTTTCTTAATAGAAGTGGGAGTATTCAGTGCAATGTCCGTTGAGGGTCATTTGTAAACAGTAAACACCCTCTCTGTGCCTTATCACAGGGTTCAGGTTGCATGGATTTGATCCCCTGTCTCCTTACCTCATTATTTGTAGGAGCCCTAAAGGCACTTGGGTAATGTTACCGCTATTTGATAAACAAAGCAATAAGGACAGTGAGTGAGTTTTGGTTGGTCATGTTACCTCGACCAACAAGGATAATGCCTTTGTGGCTCTAAGATATTAGCTTACAGTTTTGATGGCCTCATTTAGTCATTTATTCATTGTTTCCATTGTCGAATTTCAATATGCTGAAGAAGTAACAAATTAATTAGAAAATACAGCTTGCATACTGTTTTATCTACTTTGGAGACATTTTGCCATGAAGAGCTTCTTCACTCTGTCAATTGTGCTGACATTTTAGACCTCTGCATCCCGCTGTGTCTGCCTATTTTGCTTGAACAATATGGTGTTTACTTTGATATTCGCTTTAGCATTCTCCTTTGTTGAACTAATTGCTATTTAGTCGTAGATATTGTGTCCTTATTTTTGTTCTTCATATTCTTAGATACACAATCCTACTCCTTATTCTCGCAGTAGGGAGTAAAGCTTTGTTACTCTTACCTAGCTTCAAGTACCAAACGCAGTGTCAAACACTAGTACTTCACTAAAAGTTACATGCTTTTGGTCTAAAATGAAGCGTGTCGGAAGGTTAGAGGGTCAAACATGAGACATGCAGCCAAAGTGAAGTGACAAAGTAATATAGAAGTAAACAATTTCATTCCAAACAAAAGAAAGGAAAAAAAGAGTAAACAATCGTAACACTGATGAGAAATTCTCTTTATGGACCTTAAAAAGCCCGTCATGATTTCTCAGTATTTTTGGGACAGTAGCATAACCATCAATTTTGTCAGTCAACCTAAATCATATGGTATGGCTTCTTTAGGTTTAGGAGTGAGTGTAATATGGGCTTCGGCAATGATCGTTCCATGCTTGGTCGGATTAGTCATTGGATTTGCACTTCGTCCGTATATAATGCCACATGTAAGTCTACCATCTTTTCTCTAAATTTTAAGCTAGGATTCTCTTAGCCTTTCTAAGGTAAATGTTTTTTAGACAGGAGTCCAATCTTCTCAATCTCAGCAAATCATGGACGTCTTACCGAACGAAACTGGGGAGACAAGCACTGATGCCTTACTTCGGCATCAGAAACGCAACTGTTAGCTCAATAGTCTCATTTTTTAGGCAGCTGATTATGCTACTAGTATCTCACGTCTCTCTTATATTTGGATTTTGGACATATAGATCCGACCCCAGTTGTAGCACTGTTAGTAAGGACCCTGTTTCTCTTTTGGATTGTGATAACTCCGGTAGCTCTGGTTTTGTAATTTCACAAAAGTATGCTAATCAGTTGAAGGATCTCATTACTTCCGATGGAGACCTGGGATCATCTGGAACTGTTTTGACACTAGAAGATGTGGTGGAAAAAGATGGACATATCCCTCATCAAATTGATGGTTTAATGGAAGCGAGCATTACGAACTTCACGGAGGATTATCATAGGCCACCTACATTTGATGCTCCGTTCATCGGGGTGTCTAGTGTGATCAAGAGGAGATGAAACCTCTTCTGAGTAGCTAGTTGTAAATAAGTAAGATGTTTGATTATGTTAACAAGGCTAATGTTTGTGGTTTTGGAAGTCTTTTGTTTGTTGTTGGTAATAAACTTTTGTTTGCCTTAAATGTTGTTCAGTTTTTGTCAAAGACATTGCTTAGTAGGTGAAGTAATAATGAGTGATTGTCTTGGGATTGAATTGCATCTACGTCGAGTGAAGTCATGAGGACTTGGGGAGTGATACTATGACCTGAATTTGAATTCTGTCCACATTTAAAATGCCTTTGTCGCTCGTCTCCAACGAAAAAATAAGGAATAAAAAAAACAGTGAGAGAACCTTGGAATAATGGAAAATGAATTAGGGAAGAGCAACCCCAGGCTTCTAAGATGTGTTTCCGAGCTGACAGTAAGAAACTGGGCATTTCTCAGCACATATTCTTGCGACAACAACGCACTTACAGTCTGACACTTTCTTGTTAACTATACTCATTTCTGCTTGGCTCTTTATATGTTTTTTCTCCGGGAAACTGGAATATAAAATGTAATCAACAACAAATATACCTTGCTCATTAATGCTACCAAGTCCCACCAAGTCCCACCAAGTCCCACCAAGTCCCACCAAGTTCACAGTAACATTTCGCTCCTTATCAACTAAACACAATTTGATACTTATTTTCTAGATCACCTTCTGGATCACCTTGAACCGTAAGCACTGCGGTACACAAGTATTAATCATAAGCACGATATAAATCAAAATTAGAGCCTAGGCGCTGCGATATATGAGCAAGGACGCTCTTCAATTCGTTAGTCAAACTAGATGTTCGATCAATGTTCTCAATTTACGATCACGTGTCATTTCATGGGCTAGACTCTCCTCTTTATTTATTTCGTCACACTACGGTTTATAAGATGAGATTTAAACTTTTAGATCACACCTATTAGTAAATATGATCACATCAGACCATTTCGTGGAAAACAAGTTAGGGGTGTCGTTTCTTTTCTAATGCAAAAGGCCTCAATGAGCGACTTAGGGCTGACAATTGGGCGCTCTCAACTGAACAATAAAATACTTGATACAAGCGCTACTGCCGCTGCTACGTCTATGCTTTCTTCAAAAAGGGATTTTGACATCGATGACCAAATTTCGTAAGAAATGATAGGAAGATCTGAGTTTTGCTAACAAATTATAGATCCAACTTATGTATAGGATGGGAAACTACGGGTATACCCATTTCTGTATTGCATAGATGAATACATGGCATATGGAGTAGGTCGTATAACTGATTCACGTTGACCCGCATCCTGAACCGCACCAAACACAATTTCATTGGTTTTCTCACAGCTTTGTTCATAGTAAGTACGAGGGATGGCCGAGTGGTGCTGATGACGGTTCTGCTGTTTCTGCTGCTGTTGCTGAAATTCCGTGTACAAAACTCGGCTTTGTCTCAATTGCTGCATCTTGTCAGCATCTTTAGACATGAAAGCATAGGTTTTTTTGGGGGTAGGTGCCCTTGTTTCAATGGAAGGAGGCTCCTCTTCCTTGGGTATCTCAAAGCTTTCCTGTGACTGCCAACCAGTGTGTTGCTGGTAGCTCCCTTGATTTAGGTACTGATACGGCACTGGCTTTCTTTTGAAAACTGGAAATATAGTTGTCACAATTTCCATGACTGATGTGGCAGCAGCGATAAGTAACTTCCCCAATGACCCGAAAAAGCTTTCCACCTGTTTCTCTGATTCTTCTTCAGTTGGGATCAGTGGTGGCCGCACTGATTTTAAAGGCTTCTGGTATGGATTTGATGTAGTTATTTCTGTAGTCTGTACATCATCAACAAGGTTTAGTGAGTCAAATTATACTATAGAGGCTCATAATTTTTTACATCGAAAAAAAGAGCGGGAAAAGATTTAAGAAACACGAGAGTTTTGGGTAGACTCATGCCCGACTTAAGAAATGGATGTGTAGTTTGATCGTTTATATTAAAGTCGTTTTCTGAATTGCTTTTGCAAGATGGAGTATCAAAGACTTTAAAAAAAAAAAAAAAAAAAAAAAATTAAAAGATATAAAAGCAAGAGTATTACATGTTGCGAAGAAACAATGGAACCTACTCGTCTTTGCAACAGGGCCAGCATGTAGCCAAAGAACCCAGCAGCTAACAGGACAACGATTCCTGACAAATTTCATAAAAGGGGGTAAGATAAAGTGGGTCACTTAAGAAGAACATGGGTAAATTTTGTGGCAGAAATGCAGTATTGAAGTGTCAGATTACCAAGCGGGAAGCCACTTTCATACTGATAAGCACAGTCATCAAAATGGAGTTGGATTTCTCTGATTGCTCGATTCCCCCTATCGATAACCAGCAAGGAGCAGCTGCTTCCAACATAGACCACGTCAAAATCACTGGAAAACTTAGCTTCTTCACTCGGTCCATCCACATGCCCTCCCCTTTGGCTCCCTTTCCCTCCAGCAATTGTTGTCACTCCTGCAATATCGAAGATCAATTAGCATAATAAATATAATGGAAATTATGAAACAATAAAAATGGGGTCATTATACCACAACTGCATTTCCAAGTAGCAGCCACTCAATAAACTAGAAATGGCAAACAGGTTATTTGAGACGAGTATGGGTGAATCATTTCACATAGGCTTACATTTGTGTCAGGTAGGATTTGTGTGTGTTGTAATTGGGTCATATCAGGATGTCGGCCAGTTCAGGGGGGTAAAGCTTGGGTCAGATTGTAATCAATTTATGTTTTGGGTGATATTCAGTTTATTTTGTTTAGATAAAGATCGGGTCAGGTCAGGGCAGTTATGCAAGGTCTAGATGTACATTTGAAGCAAATCGCGTCATCATGGGGTATTTGGATTTTACCTATACATGTTTTCAATAAAACACAGGTATTATCTTGTACAACCAACCTCCTTACCTCGCCATAGGCACAAGTATTTTAGTTAGTTTTGGTTAGCTGGCTCATCCAAAATATACCTGCATCGCTGATCTTCCTGATCGCCATGTTGACAGTATCAGCCACGTAAATGTTTCCTTTGTCATCTACAGCAACACCTTTAGGATGGTTCAACTTTGCCTCCCTATGTTTCCCATCTACATGACCCGGGTATCCCTCAGCTGACCCAGCAACCAGCTTTGGCCTGCTGTCTGCATATCTTAATGAATCACAACAAGGACAAGCCCAAATAAACAAAGCACATGCACATGCTTACACATAAAAACAACAAGAAATGAAGGACAGCCAATAATTCAATAGTCTAGCTTGAAGTTTACATCCCTTATCAAAAAAAAAAAAAAAAAGATAAAAAAAATTCAATGGACAAATCCATAGGGTGTTAAATAGCATGCTGCATCAGCAGAACGAAAGCTGAAGCGGTACCACAAGTAAAGTAAACTCAGCTTGACCATCACAAGTCACGCTTTTAAAGTAAAGCTCATCTACCAAAAGAGATACTCCTGCCAATTAAGGAGTACTATATATCCATAAGAAGATTAAATTGAGATAATTAAGCAACCCAGCCAAAAAATTGACATACATATTAATCGAATATTATTAACAATCACCCATCAATATAACACATGAGAAGTTAAAAACACCTCCAAGACTAATACTACACCGTATTAATTAAATCTGTAGTACTCGTTCCATCTCATTTTTATAGTCCCCATTGCCACATTTGTAGTCAAAAAAAGTAAAATTTACCATACTTCTCTCAACATACTGTAGTTAAACCTTTTAAATATGATAAAAGATAAATCAAACATGAGAAATCTACATTGTATGTGGACATTTATTTAGATAAATATAAGAAAAAGTTGAAATGAGGCAATGATGAAAGTCAAATGAGGGCAATATAAAATGCGATGATAGTGAATTTAAAAAGCGACTTACAAAGGGAGAGTGAAGAGGAGATAGTGTAAAGATTGCTATTAGCAGAGTCCAAAATGAGAAGGTCTCCAGTTGGGAGAAGTTGAACAGAATAAGGTTCAATTCCAAGCTTACTTCCATCAAACACTGTCTCCACATTATACCCGCTCTCATATTTCATCATTGAACGCCCAGATACTGCTGTAGTAATAACCGTAATCATCTATTATTATAAAGCAATGAAATCACATTTTCAGGAAGTGAAATCTAACAAGGAGATCCAAAAAGTTACCTGTTTTTGTAGTACTTTTAAGTGACCACACCCATTTCATAAGCTTAGCTGAGGAACTTGACACAACCCCACTTACTATTTCTGCATACAACAAAAAAGCATACCCTGGTTCATTTAATGATACCTATCGAATCAAGACTAACTCGAATAAATACATTATAGAATCAAACGGTGAAAAACTTACTAGCAGGTGAAGGCGAAGCTGAAGCTGAAGAAAACACAATCACAAAACAGAGAAAAACCACCAAAATCTTCCTACCCAATAACTCCATTTTTAAAAGGAAATGTACCAAACTTTTGTTTCAAAAAATAAAGGGTAATTAAAGGAAGTATTTGAGTTGCATTATTATAAGTAAAAACCTACAAGTGAAGAGGGAAATCTAATGAGCAGAAGGAGTGAAAATCATTACTGTATTATATCTGTTGGGTTTTATTGGATTCTTGAAAAATTCAAATGGGTAAATTTAATTTCTGCAAAAAAATGTTGTCAAAGTAGAAAATAAAGGATCTTTATTCAGATGAAAAGGACGAAAGGAGCAAAAAAGGGAAAAGGGAAAAGGGAAAATGAAAAATTGGAAAAAGAGTGGGATGTTATATTGTGCGTTTTACCAGTGAAGTGAACTAGTGAACTGTAGCTGAGTTGAGTGGAGGCCTGGAGGGGGTGGAGTGTCTTGTGTGTAACCAAAGGTTATGAAGAGAAGAGAAATTATTAAGATTAAAAAACAGGGGTAGTGCTTATTTATGTACGAATTTTACTCTTTTATAAACGTAAATGTCAGAACTAATAATGTCAAAAGTAATTATTCGACAACTAAAATTACAAATTTCAAAATGTGACGATGCACTCTGCTGCGGTGGCTGCAGAGACTTATAAAGAGATTCTGTCAGCAACTCGGCTACTATTGTGTTCAATGCCTCTACAAGAAGGGAAAAGGGATGGTAACGGAGAATCATTTCAAAAACGCACCGAACATTGTACACTTGTTTGGAAGTGACATTTATATTCTTCTTTCTCAACTCAATTAGTATGTTAGACAAAATCAACTCCTTCGCTTCAGCAGTTAAAATGTTATCCTTTACTCCAATGAAGTGGTTTTGAAATCCATTATATACATCTAACCTCCATGTACCATTAGCTTGTCCAACCGCCTTCAGTTTAAAAGGGCACCAACATTTTATAGTCCCCGTATTCGATTTCGTGTGGGGAACATCAACATTTGATCGAAGTTGATAAGGTCCAGATTTGTCACACTTAAGCCAACGCTCACCGAAACCGCGATCTGGGTGATAAGTATCTAGCCGTACATGTATATCATTCAAAAATCCAATTTTTCTAACTTCTGCTATCAATTCATCATGATTCCTGAAATTTCTTCCGAGATTAAAATAGTGTCTTGTATCTACCTATTCCTCAAACGCATCCGACTCTGAATCCGAGTTCAAATCCTAAAAAAACAGTTAAATTAAAAATTACTAAAATAGAAAAAAAATACAAAACATTTAGGAAAAGAAAAAAACAAAGCATTAAACGTGGAATTGTATTATCAATCAACGACTAAGCACTTAAGCAGTACAAATTCCTCTAGGCATTCAAGGTTTGACATTGAATATACATAGTAATTTCAACGAATATACATGAAGATAGGTGTTACAAACCCTAATTTACTTGGTGAAAATTAAGTATAATGTAATTGTTAACATTAAGAATTAGAATTATTACTTGATCGATACGAGAATTAGCATCCATAATTGCATAATTTGACGGATTTAATTTTTTTTGTGAGGGAGAGAATTAGAGAGAGTTTTGAGAGAGTTTTTTTTTTTTTTTTTTTTTTTTTTTTTATATGTTTAAAAGCAAATGGTATATTATGGAAAACTAATGAAAAAGAGTCTATGAATGAGTAAAATCCGTACATGAATGAGCAACTACGAAAAATTAAAATTCTCCTCATTTCTATTATCTTTACTTTTTCATTTTCTTAAGAAAAATTTGTCAAAAATAATCCGACAGTTTCCCTCTCTTTCAAGAATAATCTCACCTTTTATTAATTTCAAAACAATCACACATTTATACCCTATTTTCTTTAAATGCACCACATGACTAGTTACCCGATTAACCATTTATTTTCATTTACATTTTCTTTTTTTAATTCTTTTAACTAAATCATCTTTCTTTACCCTATATACTCCCAAGGGCGGACTCAGGCCGGGGCTACTTGGGCTGAAGAAGCCCTAGTAGTTTTTTGGGAGAGGAAAAAGAATAGAGAATCGGTAAAGTTGTTGTGGTCTATTAGTTTTGGTTTTGGTTTTGGTTTTCACGCAATTGGCTTAGGTTCGAGTCTCAATAATGACTCAACATTTCTTTTCTTTACTTTATTCTTCTTTCATTCCATAGGTTGTTTTTTGAATGAACAGACGAGTATAGATACAATATTAAATAGTTTCTTTCTTGCTGTTCATTTTTCAATATTTCCCTTATGTAATAAAAAAAAACTCATGTACATTCTTTTTAGGATAGAGTATGAATACATAAAACGAGATGAATTTCAGAAAATTCTTATGAGCTCATTTTTCAATAGGTCGTTAAATAGTTCACATAACTACTGCGTATAAATTAGCTATATCCAACATAAGTAATGAGACAAGACAACTCGCAATCAACTCGAGATCTGTTGGGTCAAAGCTCAGCTCGGTATCACCCCTAATATTCCAACATGAAGAATATGATACAATAATAACCTGTATATTGTAATTTTTTTTTTTTAGGGTTAATTGATAAACACTACCAACATTAAGTCCAACTTTCACAATCACTACCATAAAAAAAAGTTCTATAATTAATCAATTCCAAGATGTGATCTCCGGCTTACTTTCACTAGCAAAACTCATTTTCAGTCAACAAATAAAGATAAACTAACCAAAATACCCTTCTCATTAAGACTACCTCACTGCCCTCACAGAACTCACTAGACACATCATTCTAACACTCACCATATTCTACCCACCACCGCCTTCATCACCCATCACCACCCTCTCATCATCAGGAGCACACCTAACCACCGTCTTTTGATCACCTCAAACGAATTCTACCCTCTCTCGCCTCTTCTAAACGTCCCCTGCTTCTCGAAAATATGCCATCCCCTTAGATCTGCAGTGGTATGTGTGGTTGTTGGTCGAAATCAAGGAGGCCATGAAGCGTGAATCAAGGAAGGAGTGTGAAGTGGTGAAAAGAGTTGTGCGGTGGTGCAGACTATGGTGGGAGGTGATGCAACACCCCGACCCAAACCGGGTCATGAGCGGTTACTTATGGTAGCTCAACAGGCTGTGTACATGGCCCACAAATCAACATGGGTCATTTATAGCGCATTTTGTCCTCACTCATGTGCATTCCGGGAACTTTCCTAAGAGGTCACCCATCCTAAGACTACTCTCAGCCTGTCT